>JACDOX010000314.1:101724-256208 GCA_014549065.1 Cardinalis cardinalis | reverse complement strand
CAGCTGTTATTCCCCACACCAGTACAGCAGTTATCCCCACACCAGTACAGCAGTTACCCCCACACCAGTACAGGTTATCCCCACACCAGTACAGCAGTTGTCCCCACACCAGTACAGCAGTTATCCCCACACCAGTACAGCAGTTATCCCCCACACCAGTACAGGTTATCCCCACACCAGTACAGCAGTTATCCCCACACCAGTACAGCAGTTATTCTCCATGCATGACTTTGCTGCTAAAACCCTCTGGCTGCAATGCTGACTCAACAAATTTCCAGCAGAGCATACAGCATGGTACAGCTGTGCAGAAGACCTCAGGTTCACCAGGGTCTGCTGGAGCTGGAAGTCAGTGTGAGATCTGCCTTCTCTCTGTTTGGACTCCCAATGCAATCCCATAAAGACCTTTTGGTTACTGCTGCTTTGAAGTAAGCTGAACCCGTGCCTCTGCACAGCTCTCACTGCACCAAGGAAATCAGACCCTCCAGGCTGCCACCAGAGAGGCAGAGGAGCAAGGACCACTACAGGCAAAGGGTATTGCAAGGGCTGGTGTGCAGCAATAGTAAGACCCACAGTCCTTATTGCACCCCTAGGCTAACCTAGAGGTGAGGTTCATCAGCCAGACCATTGATTTTCATTATTTCTTCTCCCCAGTCTGGGCTTCCAGGACTTGGGATGTGACCTGAGCTCAAGTGCACTCCATGGCCATGCAGCCTCCCTGTGAAAGCAGCTTCATGTACACTTGCACTCACGCTGCCCCATGGCACCTCTGAAAGTAAAGCTCTGCAGAAGGCTATTTCAGGACCCAACATGACTCTCCCTGATGTCAGGACCAATTAGTTATATCCTGCAAAGGAAAAAAAGTCTACTAAAGCCAGCTCTGGTGGACAATGACATTAAGATGTTCCAGGTGCTCATCTGGGTTCCCCAAGCAAACCAGGAGCTAAACATAGCCCTGGGAAAGTGACAGGAGGAGGTGGCTGCTGCCCTCTGCACTGAGGTCTCCTAGGACAGTCATCTCCTGCGTGGGCCATCGCTTCTCTYTAGTGCCCTGACCTTCCCCTGCTCTGGCCCTGTGCAGAGCATGGCTCCTGCACCAGGCCCATAGCTGAGATCAGTCTGAGCTCATCTTGGTGGGCTTGATTCTTGCTTTATCCCACTCAACCAGGCCATTAAATCTCACTGTCATTTTCCAAGGAGGAATTTTTTTCCTCCTCTTTTGGAGGAAAAAGAGGAAAAAATAATTAGTCAAAATAGTGAGAGACAGAGAATTTTAAGCATTTCATATTCTCATTGTCCTCCCCCACAATGGTATTATCCTTCTCTAAATAGATGCTGAGCTGAAGACATAACAACACCCTACTTCCCCCAAATAGCTCGAGTGAAACAAATGCAGGAAATTGGAAGGGGTTGGAGCTGTGGCCAGACAGGAGCCTGGGCACCCCCATGGGTTCCYTGGGGCCACGGGGGCTTCACAGGACTGGCAGCTGAGCTGCAGTGAGCCAAGACCAGGGTCTTGCCCTCATGAAATAGGGGCTGCTGCCCTTGCACTGCAAAAGAGCTGATATGGGAGATGCCCTCAGTCCCCATGTCTGGTCCTGGTGCTGTCCCCCTCCCTAGGAAAGCACCAGCCGGGCAGCCCTGAAGCATGGCAAAGGCAGCAGGAGAGACACAGACTCCACAGCCCATCACAGCTGGCTCCTGAAAGCTGGTGGTGGTGGGCTGGCCTGTCTGCCCCTGGCACAGCACAGACCTGGGAGCACCTGCCAGCCAGAGCAGCCCCGGTGCCAGCGCCTGCCATGGTGTGATGGGAAGGAAACTGGTGTCCCTGGCTGGGTGCACCGGGGCYTGCTGCAGTGCAGGGAGCCCTGCTGCTCCCACTGTGCCATGCATGGGCTGATGGGGACACTACAGTCCTGAGCAGCTGCCACAGTAAGGTGCTTCATATGGGGCTTGATGTTCCTCTGTCACACCTGTGTGCTGTGGGGACAGCACTCCCTGCCCTCTTCCCAAAGCCGAGGTGACGTTGTCTCTCCCAGGCAAGTTCAAGCTTCACCAAGTACCTGGGGCTGTGTTGGGACCTCAGCAGGAGCTGTTTTATCAGGACCAGGGGTATCACAGACGAGGACAAAGCCCCTGGCAAGAGTCACACTGGTTTGTCCCTGGGGAAGAGGCAGCCCCTCCAGACAGCACCTGCCTGCAATCCCTGAGAGCCTTGAGCAGGTTCAGCTCTAGAGCAAGGCACAGTCGCTGCTGCGACTGAAGATGTTTGACTGAAGTCACAGTACTTCAGCAACTTTACACAATTGTCTTTAATGGCAGAAGTCACAGTACTTCAGCAACTTTTCACAATTGTCTTTAATGGCAGAACCATCAGTAAGGCACTCGAGGTGCAGTTAGACCTTCCCTCCCTGAGGAATGCTGTTAACTGAAACCAAAGCACAGAGGCAAGGAAATTGCTCGATGAAGTAGTTTGGTAATTGTGAAAAAGAAGAACTTGTTTTCTTTGTCTTGCAACAGCAAATTGCACAACATGACCTGCGGTGGCTTCAGCTCGGCAGGTTTTCAGGAGGAGGTTGTGGGGTGATTTAAAATCCACACTGTGAGGAGGTGAATGATTCCGAGCCTGCTCTGGACTGTATGGTGTCCATAGGGAATGTGGCAGTGGCTGATTGAGGTGGCAGTGATTGTGTTTGGTTTCCTATTCAGGTGCCCTACCTGGGCATGGGTGAGCTCTCCTCTCCTCTTCTCTCCTGTTTGTGGGCAAGCTCAGAGAGGACCTGGCTCAGCCTCAGGGCTTGCCTGTATTCCCAGGGTAAAGTGAGCTAAGGCCCACTGATGCATTAAGCAAGAGGAACTTTTATGAGCTCATTTTGCTCGGTTGTTTTAAGAACCATTATGGTGATGATGMCTTTTAGCCCTGTAACATAAAAAAACTCTTTGTCAAGGTGAAGAGATGCTCTGCAAGTCAACCCAAGATGGAGGGAGAAGAAAAGTCACTAGGAGAGGTCAGTTAGGATTAATTACTTGTCCTGCTGTCATCCCTATGTACCCCAGGCCCAGACATGAGCTGGATGTGCTAGGTGCAGGACAAAAAAAACAGAAGACAAAAATAGGTAGTGCTGAGARGAACCAGCAGCAGATACCAGAAATAGCCCAGGCCAGGAAAGTAAGCCCAATCTGAGGTCCCTCTCCTTCCTCTCTTCTGATTCTTTCCCTCCTCAGGTGCTGCTGCCTCATCCTGGCTTTGTCATTCAGATGCAAACAGGAATGCTCCAGCATGAGGCAAAGGCCCCCCACACCTTACATTTAATTTAACTCACAGAAGTCTACCGGAGGCTAGGAGGAAAACAAAAAAATAATCCCACAAAAATCTTCCATCTCTGTTTTGTCCCAGTTTTAAATGGTACAATCTGTGCTTTGTTCTCAGCTATTGTTGCAAAATTGAACCACTTTTAGCCTCTCACCTAACTGAACTGCAGGCTGCCTCCACCACGGAATGAAAGCCCGGAATGAAAGCCCTCGCTTGGCCTGGAAACCTGGAATGTGTGAACCTCGTTAAAATGCACACAGAGAGCTGGGCTTTGAAGTGGAGTGAAGCCAAAAGCCAGCGAGCCCCCAGAGGATGCTGTGTGGCTGTTCCCAACCTCCAGCTGGGAGACACGCTGTACCTGACAGTSCCGTAATGCCTCCCCGTAACAGCCCTGGCCTAGAAATAGCTCAGTGCTGSATGATGCTCTCAAGAGACTGATGAATGTTGCTGACTCTCTGCAGCATCCCAGCGGCTGCCTCCTGCCTTCCCTTGGCTCAGCAGCACCAGGCCCTTCCTTGAGGACCTGCAGCACTCTTGTCTGATGAGCACTGAGTTTTGCTCAGCTGGGATGGAGTTAAAACATCTTTGCTTCTGCAAACATTGCAGGCACATTAGCCTCCCCTGGGGCTCTGCCTGCCTGAGCAAATCCAGCATGCAGAGCTGCCAGGATAGTGTTTCCCTTTCTTTTTGGAGACATGACCTTGGGAAGAGAATGAGCTCCATCACCTCCTCSAGCTGGGAGAATGCCAGTGCTCAGCAGTGCCAGCTGGTCACTCCCTGGTATCACCATGTCCTGCTCAGCCATGGGCTGCACACTCCCCTGGACTCTGTGGGGCCAGGGATGCTGCAACAATGAGACCTGAGGCCACTCCAGCCCTCTACATACCCTGGGACTGTGGTCACTCTGAGCTGGCTGTAGGATGCTGCCCCCCAAGTCATCCCAGATCCTCCTTCATCCAGTAGCAGCTGGCTCCTAGAGAAGCCCTGGCCTCAGCCAGGGGGATATAGAACAGCAAAGGTAACTGCAATCTGCCCAGTTCTTCCTGCCATTCAGCCAGATTCCCGCTCTTGGCTGCTGTGCAGGATCTCTGTGCAAAGCTGAACAGCTGCTGCACTTCATTTCCCAAGTGGCCACTGAACAAAGTGAGCCCTTGCCCATGTGAGCAGTGCTCACCAGCAATTCTGCACAGCACAGTGACCTGCAGTGCTGGAGGGTCAAAGTTCAGAAAGCCATTCTCCTATCCATCCATCCATCCATCCATCCATCCATCCATCATCCATCCCTCCTCTCTCTCTGCAGAGAAGGCAGGGATGCTCCTCCTCTCAGCAGGTAATGTAGGGAGGATAATTCACTTGTGAAGTAATTTAGTGTAATTCTTAGTTACTAATATTGTGCTTTATATTTTTTTAGGTTTTGTGTAATTGCTCCCCTGCTCTGACTCATGCTGTTCCAGGCAGTAAGAGCTGTGCACTGTATTAGCACTGCCTGCAAGATGCATGAGCTCCTCAGCTCCTGCCTGGCCTGGCTGAGGGGATCCCCTCCCCTTCTTTCCACACCTGCCCCTGCAGTGCAGGGGGACAGTCTGATCTCTGTAACCTGCTCCAGCTCATGGCCCTGGGCTCCTGCAGCMGCACTGTTTTCTCTGCAGTCACTCTAAAGGGGAAAAAAAAGCTGCCTGGTATGTTTTRTCTGTTTTATCTGTGTCCATCTTAAGCACTGAAGAAAGGTGTTACTGGAGCCCAGGGTAATTTTTTTCTTTTTACATTATTGAAATGAGAGTTATATGTACAAAGCCATAAACTGTATCTGATGCCCATTACTCTTGTTCACCCAGAGTATCTTTCAAATAGTGTCCCAGAGCAGAGGGCCCGATTTGCACCCAGGGATCTCCAGAGGCCCCAAGGCTTCCCCCTCCCTGGTTTGCTGTCCACAAGGCCCATTGCATTGCTCCCAGAGGCTGGGCAGACAAAGGCTGTGTGTGAGCAGCCTGGTTTCTGACCCCGACTCCAGCTCCATGACAGGGCTCCCAGCCTCAGCACTCCATTCCAAGAGTGCGTTGAGTGGCCTCAATCCAACCMCTTCCTCAAGGACAGGGCATTTGCTCAGTCACAGCTCTCATATCCTCCCTACAGGTGATATTTCCTATACTGTGGGCCCTGGGGCTGTGTTAGTTACACAGCAGCTCTCATCATCTGACACCTGCAGTGAGATGACAACGTTTCCAGAGTCCAGCACAGCACGTTTGGCTCACTGCTAGGGCTGCCTCAGTTTCCCTTCCAGTGGCTAAGCCAAGAGCTAGCAGCCACATCGCTCTGTGCTCCCTCCAGGGGAGTGCAGCAATGACCCTGYCCCTCATTCATGTTCCCTTTGGCTCCTGGATTTCATCGCCCTGTCTGTGGGTTGGGGAACCATGACCCACACCAGCCACCCTGTGCAGAGCCAGCAGGATGTGCAGGGGTGTGTGGGAGGCATCTGACAGTGAGGCCAATGCCACCCTGCACCGGCACCCTCTGCCAGCCTTCTCCTTGGCAGGGCCTGGAGGCAGGGGATGGTCTGCCTGGGGCTGGCATGTGTGGCAGCTGGAGATGTCCTAGGTAGCTGTCCAGAGGGTCTGCTGGGCAGCCAGGTTCCATGAGTTATTTATAAGCCCTGGGAGGGAAGCAGTGATAAATAATACATTGGCACTCTCACATTCTGCGTGCATGTGTCTACAGATAAATATTTCATTCTTGAGGAATACACACAGATGCCTGTTGATAAATAAAAATTGGAAAATGTTCTACTGGATGGTGTTAAATATGACTCTCCTCTTCCATCTGAAGAACATGGTGTACCTGGTGTACAGCACAAAGATGCTAATTTCCCTCAGCAGAGGCTGCCTAAAATGTATCACTGCGGCACACTGGGCATGGTGCCGAGTGTAGCACACGCACCCCAGACACATACAGCCTTGGCTTTTCCTTCCACACCATTATTTTAACATCACTTTTATAACAACACTATTCAAGCAGCTTTTCCAATTATACCTTGCACCGACTGGGCTCAGGACACAGCAGTCAGCCTTCTAAATATTAGCAGAGAGACCCAGAAGGCAGCACATTTCCTCTTTTAAGTGTCATTGGAATTCGCAGTGTGCTCAGGCATAACTGGTGATACCAAGCTTGTTACTGCTGTTTAATTAGGCAGGTGGCTTCTCCCATTGGAAAAACATGAGATTCTGAGTGAGATGTGAGAAAACCCATGGGTTCCACCGGCCCTGCCAGCAGCCTTGTGCTGCTTCCTACAGCTCTTGGGGACCCAGGGTGCTGCTGGGCTTGAAGGCAGCTGGAGGGAGATGCAGCCCTCCCTCCAGAGCACCTGCCCTACATGCTTGCTGCTTGGAAAGCCCAGAGCCCATGACTCAGAGCTAGTACCCACATGCAGCTTTGACCTCAGCACCAAAGGCAGGTGAAGGAGTTGTTTTTCCCCTAAATATGTTTTCCAGAGCAAGTCACTCCTAGCTGTCTCTCTGAATGTAGTGCTGAAATGGATTTAGCAGGGTCATTGTTCAACTTGGCTTTCACAAAGAAGGTCATGGGCTGCAGATGCACTGGCAGAAGTCTCTGGCACAGCCTGGGCAAGCAGCACACGCCATGCCTGGCTGGTTCACCAGGAACGCCTATGCAACATACTGACATATTTGGAATTTTTCCAATGGCTGGAGTTGGCTGTACTGACTTGTGATTTTTTATGAGTAACCCTGTTTTGTGCCCTGTTATCACAGCTGGGTGCTGTGCCATGCTGGCTCTGGTCCCAGCAGTGTGCAGGAAGCATCCATTATACCATGCTTTGTGCCACCACCCAGAGCAAAAACGAGAGATTTCCCACGTGGAAATGCCAGGGACTGGGCCAGGCTGCAGCAGCAGAGCTTGGCGGGGAGACTTTGATCATCAGCCAGGGCTTGTCCCCATCAGCGGTCCCAAGCAGGGATGCAACACATCAAAGGGCAAGGAGGAATAGCTCCTGCTGAGCACAGCAAGGCTCTGTGCCACCAGAGACTGCCCCAGGCCCCTGGGAAAGGCAAGGCCAGGGAGCCGCTGCCCCAGGGAGGGGAGGCTCGGAGGAGCTGCGAGGCAGATCCAGGCTCAAGGAGAAAAACTAGGGAAGATGGTCCAAGGAAGGAAACAGAGCAAGGAGGCAGTGGTGGTAAAGCCAGTCAGAAGGCTGGGAGTGTGCCTTCAAGAGTATGACTTGTGCTTGCTGGAGCCGTGAGGCACCAAGTCACCAGGGTTTGTCTCTAGCAGCCCTTCTCATCACCATCCTCATCCTCATCTTCAGCTGAGCTCCATCACTAGCAAAGGTATCCATCCAGCTGACAATGAAATTGTAGCCACGTTTCTTTCCCAGCATTCCCCGATGGGCATTTTATCCTGAGCTCCCCCAGGAAACTGCTCTGCCAGCCAGAGGAGTTAGAACACATGTAGCTCCATAGGGAACAGGGAAGCCCTGAAGGGTGCAGGACTATTGCAAGAGGTGCTGCAACTCAGGTTCTGGAAACTGGACTGCCAAGGGGACACCCCTGGCAGTGCACTGGGGGATGCACAAAGCACCCCAAACCTGCCAAGAACCTGTGGATGTGGTGGTGCAGGATTGCACCTTGCAAAACACGACTTGGCAGGCAGTGGGGAGAAGTGCTTTGATGTCGTGTCAGCCAGGTGGAATTTCAGCCCCGGCCACTCTTCCTTGAGGGAGATCTGCATTCCTGGGAGGAGGCTTTCAGACAGGAGGGCACCAATTGATACTAACAGGGGCCGCACTGCCTGCTCACTCTGAGCATGGACTGCCATCCCTGCTCATGCTGTACCTTTATYTCCTGACACCTTCTCCCACTTGCCAGGTGGCAACACTGCCAACTGCCAGGATAGGTTCATTTTGCCCATCCTCCTCTTTGGCCAAGATTTTTTGTGTGGTAGCACCTTTTGCTTTTCCCCCACCTGGTACTTGCATGAATCATGCAGAGAGATCATTGTGTTAAGCCTAGGAAGTCTGAAGCCACAGTACACGTAACTAATGGAGGAAGTGTGGGAATTTTAGTTCTAGTCTGATCTAATCCCTATGCTGCATGTCCCCACTTCTTCCAGCTCCATTAGGAAATTCCCATGCTGAGTAATATGGCAATGAATTGACTCTGAAGGAAGATACATTGCACCCAAGCCTCATTTCATCCTACTTTACTATTGGTTTATCACACTGAATAAGCTGGAGTAATTGTGCAGAAAATGGCTCCATCCACATCATGCCCATCACACATGAGGATTTCCTGCTCTGAGTAACTTGCTCTCACCAGTGGCCAGCCCCACGTCTGACAGCAATTTCCTGGGAACACCAGGCACTGTAAGGGTGCTGTGGGGCCAGGGGCTTTACCCCCTGGGACAGCAGGGCAGGGCCTCACAGTGGGACAGAGCAGGACACAGGGGCAGTTCCATTGCTGGGCTGCCCCAAGGATGAGGTCAGGGTGCAAAGTCCACCTGCAGATCTGGACCARAGGTGCCCATGGCTGGGCAGGCCATGTTGGTGCTCTCCTCTTTACTGCTGGTTTGGGGAGTGATGCCTTCCCAGTGGTGGGGCAGGGGCAAAACCAGCATCTCCCCAGGAATATGTGCATCCTCTGACTGGTGTCTGCAGGCAGGGCAGGCTCTGACCAGTACCCAAGCCTGGGGCTTTGTTCCCCAGAGACACTGACCCCACATCCTGTTCTTGCTGGTCATGGCAGGGGAATGCTGGGATGGCAGGGACAGGCACAAGCAGGTCACAAGGACAAGTGACTGAAATGCCCTACATAACAGCATGTGGGAGAAAATCCTCCACCTCAAGGACTCTTGAACTGCCTATGACAACCAGAAAGGGAATAAAAATAGTGCCTATTGTTGTGTGCAGGCAGCAGGCTGCAGCAGGGTTGTGTAATGGTACCAGCCAGCACGGGCTGCCTCTCCCAGACATAGCAGGGCTATGTGGGTCAGCTGGGCACAGCTCAAAATGGGGCCAGGTGGCAGTGGTCCCTGGTGGACAGGAGGGATGACCTAGCCTCTCCTAATGCCCAGCTGGACACCCCCAAGCTCCACTCTGGGGCTGCTGCTGGCACAATTCTCTGCTGTGTTCCCCCAGCCTGCCCTTCCCTGGAGCAGACCAGGTCCTGCACCTCTCCTCTAGCCCTACCCAGAATGCCAGCCCTCCTCTGGGTGCTAYCCACTTCCCCAGCCTCCTCCAGAGCCAAAGATCCCAAAGCCAGCCAGGAGCRGCCTCACCCCTGCCCAGTGGAGGAGACACTCCCCACTGCCCACACAAGGGATACATTTCCCCCTAATCCTGGTCTGCAAAACTGTGAGATTAAGAAGGGAAGAGTTTCCCAGCAGCCAGCATGGCATCAGCAGGGGCCAGGCCAGCTGGACCTACAGCCGTGCTCCTGTCCTCACCCTGTGCACTGTCAGATTCTGCAGCTGCTGTGCTTTGCCAATTGGCTCACAAACTGCTGTCCAACACCATGGTCCTGTCAAGTGTTTTAGCAAAGTCAAGATTTTGCTCTTTTATGGATTAAACATAGGTTTGTTGACACCGGCAGGAGCTGGTGTCTGGYCAGAGGTGTGGCTGCAGGGTAAGTGGGTCAGGGAAGTGCCTTTCACAGACACCAGCTGGAGCTCAGGGCTGCCTGCCCGCTAGAGATCATGCCTGGAGTGCCAGCACTCTGAAATCACTTGCAGACATGGCTCAGCACTGCCAAGTGCTAACTGCTAAGGTATCAGTGGGTTTTGATGTACCACCATGTCTTAACCTGATCAGAACCCCCTGGCTGTCAGTGGGCTTGGGTGGGAGTCTGACAGGGTCCAGGACAGGGAGCAGAGCCGATCAGTGTGACTGTCCAATCCACYGAGCACCCAGCCTGGCCTGCACTGGGGACTCAGGGGGGATGAGCACACGCATGTGCAAGGGAAAGGCAGGTGGTCTTCTCCAGTCCCTGCAACCTGAGACCCCATCTGAGCCCTCTGCTCTCCTTAGTGGCAGCAGAAATCAAAAGGAACAGGTGATAAAGGCAGAGACACAAGACATTCAGCCCAGCAGTAACCCCCACCTCATTGTTTCATGACACAACTTTTCATTCAGCCCTGGGCACAACTTTTCTTTTGAAGTGCCCGAGCAAGATGTTCTCATCTTGCTGTAAATCTTCCCTGTACTCACCAGCACTTGAAGTTTGTCCCTACTAAATCCCTGTGTGGCTCTCTCCCTCCATCTGGGGAACATGCAAATACCTTTAGAGTTGATAAGTCCTTTCTATGTCAACTTTCAGGTTTATTTATACAGCAAAATATGGCTTCATTATAATGTAAATGAGGAATCCCTGGGAAGCAGTCAAAGCAAGCAGGGAGGTTTGTTTGCAGCGTTTCATGTCAGGGATGAAAGGATCGGCTGGCAGGAGCCTACAAATGCCACCTACAAGTGCCACTGTGCTTTTGCCATGTTGATATGGAAAAAGGGCTGGAGGAAAATGGGGCTCCTGTCCATGCTGGCTCTGGTAGATAACCTTCCTTCCCATGGCTCCTGGCCATTGCCTGATCTGCCAGTGCACCAGAACAGATTCCCATTAGGTGCAGCAGTCCCCACAGCAGACACCAGTTGTACTGTCTGGCCAGCTCAGCAGCTGCTGGGCTCTGTTCAGCCCTGCACCCAGCAGCCACCCAGCCCATTGCCCAACACCTAATGCTGCTCACAGCCCCAYGCTCGGTCCTGTCTTCTCATCCTGCTCCTGTGGCTCTATGGCCACTAAAGCAGCAAAGCCCTCTGAGCAGGTSACTTGTGCCCAGGATGGCAAGGGGCTGAGGGTTGTTGGTGCCCTGCCTGTGCATGCAGCAGGGCAGCAGAGTGGGCAGCAAGAGGAGAAGGACAGCAGGTGCAGCAGTGCCAGCGAAAGACCTGGCACAGAAGATCATAGCGCATGCCAAGCAGTCACCACAAAGAGCAGATCACTACCTGTCCCCAGGGGAAGAGATGGGGACCATGGCCACCACTCCCCAGTGTGGGAGTGCCCAGGTCCCCTCTGGGCACCCCAAGAGTGTGTGGGGCATGGGGACAACATCCCCTCCCCAAAGGCATGGCAGCCACAGGGACACCCTGCGGGGGTGGCAGCTGGTGTTGGTAAAGCAGGTTGGCCAGTAAAGCAGGTTGCTGGCTCCAGCTGGGAAAGCAGGATGCTGTCCTGGGCAGGGAGGTAGGGCTGTGCCTGCAGCCCCAGGCACCCATGGAACACTGAGGAAAGAGGACCTTTGCCCACCCTCTTTGTGAGCAGAGAGATGGGGCAGGRTCCATGAGAGACTGCTGGAGGTTCACCAGCTGCAGGCCTTGTGTGCTGYAGAGGGCTGGATATTTGCAGCTGATATTTGCAGATATTTTCCAAGAGGAAAGCCTCTGGCGCAGCTTAATCCACCTGAAGCAACTGTGCTTAGATAGAGTCACTAGGTGCAAATGGCACCTAGCACAGAATATCTAAGCACAGTTGCTTCAGCTGGATTATGAGGGAGTTTRGTTGAATATTTCTAGATCAATTGCAGATTTGCTTGATAATGCTTGCAGCCTAAATGGGTTTGAACTATCATTTATATGGGAAGCAGAGAGCTCAGTGCCTGGTGACAGTGCTCCTGGCCCAGCTCTCAGSGGGTGCCCTGTTCACATCCCCATACAAAATGGGCTGATTTTCCCCTGAATCCAACTGTCCCTGCTAGGGTGCCCACATAAGAAAGGCTCCTACCTAGGCAGCACCAAATATTTAGCTGAAAAGGGTCTTGGTACACATATGTTCCCATTCCCTAAAGGGGTTCACTCCTTGCAAATCCCTGGCACGAGCTAAGTGCCTCCCTATAGGAAGATGCCGACATTGCAGAAATAGTCAACCTATTTTTAAGGGTTAGGAATGCTCCTAGCAAATCCTCCCCTGAGTTTCCTTCCCCCCAGCTTTTTCTCACCCTCTGCCTCTCCCCTGAGATAGCAATCAATGATACCGCAGGTTTAATTAATGTTTTTGACTTCCAGCACAGGGATGTGATTTCTCCTCTRTGCTTTTGCCAGGAGTGGTCTTATCCTGCCAAACAGGCAGGTAATCTGGGCAGGCAAGACTGGCTTCATACCTGCAGCTCTAACAAGGTTGTGCCTTTGGGATTTGTGGTAGTGCTGGCAAGGCAACAGAGCCCCAGTACTTGCACCAGGCATCTCGCTGTTGCTAGAAAAGCCATGAGCTGAGGCAGAGTAATGCCAAGACCTTCACAGGCAGGGGAGGAAGAGGAGGCACAAGGGCAGCCAGACTGGGTTTCTGCCCAAGAGGATGCCCTGGTGCAGGGAGGACAGCAGCCAGGATGCTGGCATGATCACAGTCACAGAACCGGTGCATTTAACTAAATAATATTTGCTTTAAAGCAAGAGCAGCATCAGCACTGGCCTTGCAAACCTCAAGCCCTGGCAGTGACTTCTCCCCACAGCAAGGAGGGACAAGTTGTTCCACAGGAGCCCAGCCCATCACTGCTGCAGCCCCTCACCCCCACTGCCAGTCTCTGCCATGATGCAGCACTGGCGTCAGCATGGGGACACCCAGAGAGTGCTGAGAGCAGCTGGCACATTGCTGCTGTCCGGGGCTGGTCCGGGGCCCTTCTAGTTTTGTCTGAGATACTCAGACTCTATAAAATTAGATTTAGCCTTAGTGCTAAAAAAGAAGTGCTAATACCATTCAGCTGAGGGCTAAAGATGGGGCCACATCTATTAATAACCCTGTCATTTTCACTCTGGAGTGGCATTTCAAGCCAGCCTGCTGCWGCACAGCTGAAGACTCTCTGTTACTCGAGAGCCACCTTTAGCCGTGACTCTGTTTCATGCAGGGTGGCAAGAACACTCCCTGCAGGTGCTCACTTCTCATTACAGGGGTGCTTTTTCTCCCGGGGTGTTTAGTCAGTGCTGAGCAGCAGAGAAATGCCATTAGAGCTGAGGCAATCTCTGCTGGTCAGTGTGGTCTGGAAGATGGTCAGGCAGCCCTGGCAGCAAGGCAGCAGTGAAGGCAGGAGGAACAGGGAGCTCAGGGCATGGGCTGCGCTCAGCAGGCACAGGTTGGTCCAGCACTAACAGAGGCTTTTGGTCCTCAGGGATGTCAGTGTCARGCTGGGAAGGCAATCTGTGCCAGCAACAGCAGGGAAAGGGAAGGAGGCCTGGACAATTCCCAGTGTCATGGGTCTCCTGCTCTCATGCAATGCATGTTGCAGATGGGGAAAGGAAAGTTCACTGCCACTGCTCCCCCCCCAGTGGCACCCGCCCTGTCTCAGGTGGAGCAGGGAGATACGGGATAAGAGGAGGTGATGATCCTGTTTTTCCCGGTCCTGCCTGCATTCTCATGTTATTGTACTTCTGAGAGCCCCAGAAAAAAMCCCAAACTCCTATGGTCCATGTGAGGGTTAAGTCTATTAATCAGCTATTAAAYTAAAGTTTTAAGTTAAAAGCTTGCCAGAAAGGTGCCAACTACATGCAAAGCAGGAGTTCCCAGTTCACATTTGGCTGAGCAGGAGTACAAAACATACCCCTTGCAGTGAAACAAAAAAGCCACGAGTGGATAACACACCCCRAGAGCAGAGCTTTGCCTCTTCCCAGGCATAAATCATCCATGAGTGGGCTGTGATGTTCTCTGCTGTGCCTGTTATCTGCTGTGTGAAGCTYCCTGCAAACATTCCCAGCTCTGCAGGCAGCTTGAGTGCTGCCTCTGGGATGAGCAGGCAGCACCCTGACTTGCCTATTTTACTGGCAYCCCCAGGGTCCCTGGGCTAGCACAGCCTCATGAAGCAGGACATCAGCTGTCCACCAGGCTGCCTCCGTGCTGAGCCAAGGACAATTTTGCTTGTTCTGCCTCAAAGCATGTCCCATGAACATGACAAACACCTTATGCCTCCACAACAGCTACACCTCTTCCCTACAGACCCTCCACTACTGCAACCAAACCCCCAGTGGATTGCCCTCAGCTGCTTTCTGCCTCCCAGACCTGCTGGGTGGGGGGCTGCTGGTGGCAGTCTGCATGGTGARTGAGTGCTGGGCACCTGCTGCAGCCCTGCCAGGTACAGAGACCCCCACAGTGCCTGCTCCTGCTGCTTCTGGGGCCACAAAAAGAGGCATGCCAGCAGCCATGCCTGCAAGGGGAGGAGATGACCAGCCAGGCACCCATGGTTGCACAGCCCCTAGTTTCCTTAGGAAACCAGCACAACAGCAGCTCTATTTCTGCCTGAACAGGTGAAAGCAGGGATGGGGCTTGCTGGAGGAGACAAAGAGTAGTGCCAGAGACAGTCACTTGGTCCCCCAAGGAGACGACAGTCTCCTCTCACTCCTCCTGCTCGCTTTCTGGGCCATCAATGCACACCAACCTCGGCCTTGCTGTTGCTCGAGGGGCTGCTTGAGCAGGGAGCCCAGCCTGGCTCTGCCTGTTTCCTGTTGCTCACTGAAGTATTTCCCTGGCAGCAGGGATGCTGCACTGGCAGGGGCATGGCCAGAGCTGTTGACAGCAGACAATCAGGGATGCTGGGGGCTGTGCAGTCTCCAGGCTGGGTCCCTGCATGCATCAGGCCAATGCAAACCTTCAAGGGCATCCCTGACCCTTGCTTCTGGTGCTCCCTGCTGTTCCTGGGGACTTCCACGTACCCCAAAGGCAAGCTGATGGGCAGCTCCATCCACCCCCTTGCTCTCCAGGCATCACAGAGTGGCTCTGGCTGGCTCCAGCCTCCCCATTCAGTCTGGCAGGGGGGCAGCAGAGCCGTGCTACTGAGCACAAATCCCATTAAACGCTCCACAGCGCTGAGCTGCAGCTCCAAGCTCTGAGCCTCCCAAAGGACATAAGGCTGCTTAGGACACCCTAAGCTCTTCATGCAGATGAGCACTTGAGGCCATCAAAGAGGTCTTAAAAGCTTAAGGCAGGTAAATGTTTAAACTGCTCTAAGCCCTCAGTGTCACAGCCGGGCCAGAGGGAAGTCCCCAGCTAAAAGCCATCTCTGCATATTCACCCTCTGCCACAGCACAGCAGCACTCCAGGGCCACCAAGCCCTCCCTTCCTCAGCTGCAGTGCCCTCCCAAGTCCATCCTTCTGTCATTGCCATACTCCCCCGGCCACATCCTCACAGCAAAGGCTCAGGCTGCCATGCCTCTCCCACCATATTTATTTCCTGTCTAGACATTGGTAGTTTTGATATGCAGCCCTCCAAATCCCAGCTGTGCATTCTGCTACCTCTCATCAGGAGAGTAATGAAATGAATGCTTTTTCGTGGGCAGTTACATACTTAATTCAAGCTTCTACCCCTGAAAAGCCTGAATGAAATTGCATGGAGTATAGCTAGTGCCCCAGGAGTGTTTTCATAAATAAATCTGGAGGTTTCAGTGGGATCTTTAATACACACTAAATAGGAGTCTGTCACAAACTTGTCCTCTTGCAGAGACACAGCAGAATATCTTTTATCCACAACAGCAGATCAATGCACACGGATTTTCCTCAAGTGGTTTCTTGGTGTCACTAATGACTTGTTCCTTCTGGTTGCAAAGAACTGTAGTTGCACTAACGGGATACCACAAATTACTTCACTTGCTTCCAAGATGCTGAAGCTGCCCTTAAGCTTTATACTGCAAGTTATTGCAGGTATCTGTGCCTCTTTCCTCTGAGGTACCATGAGAAAAGCCTTGCTGCTTGTCTCCTTCCCAGGTCTTGTGTTCCTACATGTTTATTCTCAGTGTGGGAACAAAYGCAGCTTTTCAGTTTGAACTGTGCATTTGCCCCGGAGAGGACCCTGGATGTGGAATGCTCACCAGCTGAGCYTCCATCCTGCACCTGCAGCCATTTCCCTCCCCAGGCTCTGTTAACTCAGGAAGTRCCACCAATGTAGCATTTCCAAGCATACTCCCACACAGCAGGAACGCTGTGCCCTTGCTCAGAGCTGCCTGCCTTGGAGCAGGACTTACTTTCAAACTACCTCTTCACATTTAGGAATGTTTATTGTGCTTTGTTAATCACCAGACTTGATGGTCCTAGAGGTCTTTTCCATCCTAAATTATTTTATTCCTACATCATCAACCTTCACTTTGCTGTTTAACTGTGCTGGGATACACACTAACTGCAGCAAACACGCATTGCAAAATCAAAGCAAATCAATGTTTTATTTTAACAGAAGAAACATCACATCCAGCCAAGAGGTTTGACACCTGCACACATCCTTTTCAGCATCCTCCCCAGCCCAAGCCACTTTCCCACCTTCCCACCTTCATCCCATCTAGTGCACAGCATTGCTGCTCCTCCTGTGGCCAGTCTGGTCCCAGTCTAAAATGACCCCATAAAGGACATCTTGTGACCTTCCCAGCTTTTGCAAGGAGATGACACAAGGCCCAGTTGTGACCAGTGCTACAATCAGCACCATTCCCTCTGCAGTTCATTCGTCCCCAGCCCTGCACTGTGTGAGAAAGGGATGGAGGGATGGAGGGATGGAGGGATGGATGGATGGATGGATGGATGGATGGATGGATGGATGGATGGATGGATGGATGGATGGATGGATGGATGGCCAGCATGTGATGGATCACCATTTTAGCCCTGTGACAGGCATGGGAATCTACTGTTGGGTCTTTCATAGGTTTTATCTCAATGCAGAGCCATAAAGAAAGTGGAAAATGCAGCCAAGCACTTTGATGTGGATCAGCACAGAGAGTTCCCAGTGTTCAGGCAGTCGCCTCAGACTCCACAGCTCACCAGAGGGTGTTTTCTTCTCCCAGCTAAGGGCAGAGACCTCTGAGAAAACCCTGCTCCAGCCCCAGGAACCTGGCATGCATGAAGACATATTTGGAGGGAGGTGAGAATTTCCATATGAAAGAAGGAATTGACTTGAGAAGAAGTAGGGAGACTGCAGCATGACACTAACTTGAAAAGCACATTCATGAATATGGACTGGGTAGGAGAGCCCAGAAACACTCATTTCCACATTTGCAAATGCAGATTTATTTTGCATGCAGAACAAGTGCTAAAGGGGCTCCAGGTCCTCCCAGCAGGAACCTGCAGCAGCAGCATGCTTGGGAGGCTCCTGGGCTGCTGCACCAAGACCCTGCGGAACTGGGATACACCTGCAGTCTCATCCCAAAAGGCACTGCATATCACAAATCCCACTGCTGGGATAGGAATGAGGGATCTTCAACACACTGCTTGCAACACCACCTATTCCTCCTCTTCCCCTGCATAAAACTCTGCTCCCTAACTCACAGTCACAGTCTGGGAGACCCCAGACCCCCAGCACAGCAAATACTGGGATATTTATTTCGTTAAGGCTGAGGTTCCCTTTTTCTTGAAGGATTCTCACATGTACTTCTCAGTTTCTTTAAAAAAATCCAAGTCTGGTCCAGCAAATTGAATCTTTTACCATGGTGCTAATTTTCATGCAATTTCTAAACCTAAAAAAGCAATTTATTAAGATGCTATAACTATACCATTACATCATGAGACAGGAAAACAGTGAGAGAACTTATAAAAAAAAAAAAAAGCTCAGTCTTACTCAGCTCTTAATGTAGCCCAAGTGATCACTCTGGCATCCTTGGAATGAGAATTTTGAATTAAGGGTGATGATAGCCTTAAATAATAACCTCCATGCTGTCTACAAGGCTTTTATTCTATTAACTCCAGCATCTCAAGCAGGATGATAAATTCACTCACTAATGGTCAAATAGCACTTTTTCTTATAGCTTGTATTTTATTTCTTTTTGGCAGATACCATCTCTGCAATCCAGCCTGTGCTGGTGCTGACAGCACTTGCAAGAAGCCTTTCTATTCAACTGACTTTTAATGACTGAGCAGCTTTGCTGCTGGGGAAGTTTTGGTCCCTGGGATGAAAATAAATGGGACATGCCTTTATTTCTAACTAYTCTGTGCTTTGCCATTTCTTTTTTTCGCACAGAAATATCACCCGAGTCCCCAGGACATGAAGGAGCACATTCACAACCCCAGCCCTCTGGTCTCTGCTGCCTGGTTCAGCTTCATTTCTCTTCTCTATGTTCACACACCTTCATATTTTTTAGAAGTTCAAGATTCCCTGTACTATCATTTATATCCCACACCTGGTCTGTCACTAAGTTTGTGTCAGGATTACTGCTAGAGTGACAAGGACCCTGCCACTGCTATGGGAATGCAGTGATTCAAACAAAGCCTYGCCTAAATATCATGTCTTGTCTATGGACAAGGCAGGCAGCAGCAAATAACTTTTTTGATTTATACTCGGGACACAGGTACAATAAACAATTCAGTAACATGAAATGCCAGCTGGGTATGGCTGAGGCTCTCAGGGAATTTTCCTCTTCAGAAAAGCTGACTATTCAACAATCTGACATTTAAAGTATCCTRAATTTCTTAAACTGGACTCATAATTGGAAAATGCAATGGTGGCTGTCACCTCTGTAGTGACAAAGGGGAAAATCCAAGTTCTGATTCCCCTGGCCCCTTCCCCTGCCTGGTATTTTTCCATGGCCTGGTTACCCTTTGGACACATCCCAAGTTCCTTCCTGTGGTGGTCTCTGAAATTCATTTAAATCAGGAAATTACTCTGCCTGTTTTTCTCCACAGACTACATGTGTCCAGGCTGACAAATCACAGCAGGATGGATGTCAACCATGATTTAACCCTTCATATCCATGGCCAGGCCCTTCTGAAGGCTGCCTTTCCTCACTTTCACAGTGGAAAGTGTGCCACAACTTCTGGAAAGGATCATTTTATTTACCCTTGRCTGGATCCTCCTTGACTCCAGTTCCTCATCCTCAGGAGTGCTCACAGCCCTTGGAATCCAGGTGTTTGGTGTGGGTGCCATCTTGGCTGCACTGTGCTGGCACTTGGCTGCCATTGGCACTGTGGGTGTGCAGGCACTGTCAGGACCCAGGGCAGTGAGACCAGCACCCCTGGTGCCACAGACTGGGCATGAGGGAAGGAGCCACAGGGCTGTGCAGAGGCTCAAAGAGATCAGAGGTTTGCAGGTGTTGCTACAGGATGGCACATGGCAGGGACTGTTCTATTGCCAAGCTTGGGGCAGCTGAGCAGGTCCCATCTCCCCCAGAGACACATGAGCCACAAGAGCCTTCAGTGATTAACATCAGCTCCTGACAGCTCCATCAGCCTTTCTGGGGCATCAGCTCCATGGGGAGGGCCAGGGACTTTCCAAGTCTGGAGCACTCCTGGCACAAATGCCTCTGCAATGACCTGGCAGAGGTGCCACCTGAGCTCTTGCAGTGAGCACTGGCAGGTGAGGAGGCCAGGCCTGCTTAACAAGGTCCCTTCTGCTTTTTTAAAGGAYTTTCCCAATCCCCATGTGGGAAGAGATCACACCCACGGTGGGGCATGGCAGCTGTGGCAGACAGCCAGGCAGAGATTTGAGGCTGACTGTAGCCTTTAAATTCATATTGGGAATGATTTGGAGACCCCAGGTCCTCGTGCAGTGATGATTCATCTGGCAAGGTCATGKACGTGGGAAACCTCTTAACCTGGAAGCATTATTCCAAGCAGGGCCAAGAGATGGTGCCCAGTCTGACCACCAGCAWCCTGCCCAGGCTGGTGCATCCTGCCTGGCACGGCTTCCTGCAGAGGACCAGGGTCAAGAGGAGGGAACTTAGAGAGATGGGCTACACCAAGGATAAACCAGGCAAGGTTCCTGTATCCTCCAGCTCAAACAGCCAAGCAGAGCCTGCTGCTAGAAGACAAGAAGTTGGAAAAGATGATTAATAGAGGCTKGGGAACAAAGTTGACTTGATTTCTTTTGAAATGGAGAGCAGTTCCTCTGACAGCAGCTGGCATGAGCCTGCACAGCTTCCAGTGGGAAGGGAGATAAACGCCTGCCTGGACACAGTCCAAGCCAGTGTGAAAGGACACATTAAGGAAGCAAACAAACCTATTGCTCTCAGTCCCAAGGTGCTGAGATGGGCTTGTAAAACAGCTTGGGCAGGGGCCACCCCAGAGCATGCTGCCCTCTGCCATTACACCAGGAGGCAGTGCCAGGCAGTGTGGCAGGGTCACAGCCACTTATACACCCATCCCTGTGTGAGCAGAGCAGGGGCCAGCAGGAGACAAACCCTTCCATCAAAGGCAGCTGGACCAGGACATGTGGGGAGCTGGTTTATAGCCCCTGGAAAAAGTTCCAGAAGTTGGCCAGAATAGATGTCAGAGCTGCTGGTTGTTTCAAAGCCTACATTGCACTCACCCTATAAATCAAACAGGAAGATGCAGCAAACTCATCACAGTAAGATTAAATTGATTTCTTACTGGTGTTCTGCCAATGCCATGGAGCTTTGCTTCATCTCACTCATTTCCAGGGGTTTTAATTAAAAGTTTTTCCCCTGCACTGTTTGYGATGTGGGTAAACAAAGCACCAACTCCTGGCCAGAGTGACAGGGAAAGCAAGACTGAGCATCTGTGCTGCACAGCACCTTCTGCTAAATGGGGATASATTGGGGTAAGTACTGCAAACCCATGTGAGGGTGGGGCTCCAGTCCCCCTCACCCAGGAGGATTAAAAAAGACCTGCTGSTCTCCACTGAACTGCTCCAGCTTGCAGCTGTGGCAGCTAGTCCAGCCACAAACCACGTAAGTGAAGGGAATTTTATTCTTTTAATTAGAAACAAGCCCCAGCTCTTGAGTAGCCTGCAACACCTAAAGGGCTGTTTGTAAAGAAAGTGTTTTATTTCCAGAGAGATGGCTCACTTATGACGGCTGTAAAACCCATTAATGAGAGAATAAGGGTTCTAGAGCTGTTATAAAATCCACTGKCTCATTTCTTGCTGTATTGTTGCTTACGATTCAATTTTCACACAGGATCATTTGTTTAGCARACGTTAATGCAGCAAAGGTGAGTTAACTGCATCCAGCACTCACTCACTCCCAAGGCACAGTCACATGCTCCCAAAACCTGTCTGCATGACTCCTCTGCCAGGACGGGGCCAGCACACAGCCTCTCCCCACCACAAGCACTGGTGCATGTGGTCCYAGTGCTGCTTGCTGGTCCCTTAGCAGTTCCCTGGGTCACAGCAGGCAGCTGTCCCTCTCCAGCCCACCTTCACCCAGGGGTGCTCAGATTCCTGCCTGGGGCAGATCTGCAGAGTCCCAAMATCATCTTCTGGGCTTTGCTCCTCATCTTCACAGTGCTCAGAGTACCCTGCAAAAGCCAGCCCATGAGGACAGGTCCCTTCTTGGCAGCTACTTTCTTGTACAAGGCAGCCTGGACTATTTTATCACAGCAAATGGAAGTGGGAAGAACGGGGCAGCTACCCATCCTAATGCTAATCCATCTTTCATAGGGACAATAAAAAAAAAATACATCCATTCCCATAGGAACACCACTCAGCTTTGCAGCATTGAACAGAGAGTCTCTTAAACCAGACAGCTTCTCCTGAAGCTGGTTCTGGATAGTTTAATTAAACTCTACAGACAGCTTCACACMCCCAGCTTTAAAAGGAAGGCAGAAAACCCCACAGCAGAAGCTCCACCAAAGCCACACCAGGGCAGAGACATGGCCCCCAGTGGGGAGGAGATGTCTGGGGCAGAGGGACTGCTGGCAATRCCAGTCCTGGGCATCTTCTGTCACCAATGCCCCCACGATGCTGAGCTGTGAGTGCAGCCTGTGCTGGCTGCTGCCTGCACTGAATTGCACTGCACTGTCTCCATTTATTTGATTTGTATCGCCTGAAGGAAAATGCTTTTGCTGTCTTCATGCACTCTAAGCATTTGGCTTCAAAATAAAAGCTCTGGGGACCTGTCATCACATGCTCTCCTTCCCATAAAGAAAAGGCAAGTTCCAGTCTTTTTGAGCTGAATTGCAGAAAAGTGCTCAAGCCCACCACTGCTGCTCTGCCTTGCTCAAGGATGACCTTGCAAAGGTTATTTTTGAAAGCTGCTGCCTCCTCCTGCTGCAGTCTGACATTGGAACTGTCACATCCTGCCTTCCTGCTTCACCTGAGGGACTTCAACAGCCTTTGGAGGAGTCAGAAAAGTAGCAGCATGGCTCAGGTTCTTCCCCCTGAGCAAATGCTCTCAGGACTTGATCCTACATACCCACATGCATGAGTGCCCCCGCTCTTCCACTGGCATCACACRGATGCCCATGTGCATGGCACAGCCCTGGGCCTCGGTGGGATGGGAACAGGTCATGTCTGCTGGGTCTTTCCCCTCTGCATCCGGTGAGCTCTGGCAGGATTTCCTCCTCTCCAGACATGCAGAGGCCATGGGGGAGGCATGTGGTGGTGTGTGTGTTGTGTGCTGTGCTCAGTGCTGYTCCTCCTGCCCCATACACACATGCATGGCCAGACCTCAGCTCCCAGGGACAGTGGCATGGATGTTAATGGCCTGGGTGAGTCCAAAACGAAAGCCCAGACCAGAGTTGCTGGGAAAGAATTTCTCTGCTCTTGGGAATAAGGAGAGGAAATGAGTATCTCCCTGAGCAGGTACTGGTTCCTTTCTCACCTCAGACACTTTTGTGCAGTACACCTTCTGTGGCCCACTACATAGACACACACATCATGGGGGATGTCACTGCTGGCAGGGACACCAGACAGCTGCAGTGTSCTCCGGGCTTCACTTTCTTCCAGACACCTTCACACAGCTTCCTGGCACCTCTAGTGCTACCCAGACGCCCACCCACAGGAGCACAGCTTCCCTGCCAGCCCACCACCAGCCAGGCAGCTCATTCCTTGCTCTAAGAGGAAGAAAAAGAAATATTTTAATTATTTAATTTGCAATTGACTCCAGTCCCTCAGATCAAGACATTCAGTACAGAGCGGCCAAAAAATCCAAACCACTGTTTTGCTCTAAAATATTTTGCTTGCTCCAACGCTGGTACTGCAGCAGCACTCACTCCTCCTGTCTCTCACTTTATCTTTGCCTCTCCTCCCTCCCCCTCCTGTTTTTCCCATCTGTGTTTGGAGCAGAGGAAGCGGAGATGAAACGCAGGCTGCTGACTCTTCCTGCGGCTCTGGATTGCCCAAACCAATCGACTTTGTTCAGTCTCTGCCTTTCCCTGCCCAATTCTGACAAGCCCTGCAAAGATCACAATGTATTTACTCTTCTCCCAGCACAGTGAGGAAGATGAAGTACGAATGCTCAGTGTACTGGTACAGAAATTACAAACAAAGGCTCTGCAAATGCAGTGGTCAGAGGATTCAGAAAGCTCTGACCTGACCCAGCACAGAGCCCTGGTTAAACGATTTGCAGAGAGCTGCCAAGAGGCTGTGCAAGCATCAAGCAATGTGCTGCTGGCTGCACAAACTACCTGCTTATTCCCTTTGTTAGGGCTTACAAACACACCATGCTTCTGAAGGAATAAAAAATGGGTCTTGAAAGCTCCTACCGATTCTGCAGTGAACTGTGGCATTAAGGATGTGGAGGGAGGTGACCCCACCAGCTCACGGTTCATTCAGCAGCAGCTCGTGGGTGTTGCTCATCAGAGTGTGGAGCCGTCTCTGGCAGCTCCCTGCCCTACTTCTCTTTCAGAAATACATAATTGTGACATTGTGTTACATAATTTATCATGTTACATCGAGATTGGGGCCGTCCTTGTGCAGTTTATTCTTCTGGGTATTTGAGCTGCCGGGAAGGAGAGACGAGAAGTGCAACCCCACAAACAGCCACTACTTTAGAAAAAGCTTTTAGAGTTTAGAACAGTCTGAGACACCCCTATCCTTGAGCACACAGTCAAAAGGAGTTGCACAAGCAGAGCTTGGTCTGACCTACGAGATGCATCTCCCTGGCATGCAGCTCTAACTTCATTCAGGGTGTTGGAAAGGACCCCAGTACATCAGCAGAGCTCTCCCCAGACAGCCTGTTCCTTTTCCAGTGCTTCCTTCCATGCTGAACAAAGGCCCAAGAAAAAGGCAGCTGTGAGTGGATGAAATCCTCCCTCCCCATCACTGCCAACCTCACTGGCAGCACCTGCAAGGTGGGCTGTAGAGCAAGCCAGCCAGTGTTTGCTGGACAAGCACCCTCCCAGAGCAGGGTTACACACTCACAGCCACAGGCAGGCTAAACTGGCCAGAAAACATCTGTGCAGGGCAGCAGGGACTGTGGTGCAAGGGCTCATCTCCCTGAAGGTGCTAATGCAAGCAGAGGCTCCAGGTGCCAGCAGCCCCATGGTGGCTCCACACCTCCCACAGGACAAGCTTCTTGTGTGCTGTGTTTCCTCCTCCTCCTCTCACCAGGAGGATGAGGTTCAGCCTGTCCAGGGACAGGCCCTGCCTGGAGCCCTGTCTTTCACTCCCAGTGCAGCCTGAGCTGCAGCTCCCTGTCCTTGGCACGAGGGATTTCACTGGTGTCCAACCTGTGGACCTGCCAGCTGCCTCTCTCATCCCACCAGTGGCAGGATGGGCAGCTCCAGCTTTCATCCTCTCTCATGCCAGAGTGGCAGGTGGGTGTCACCTGCTCAGGTGATGAGTTTTGTGGGCACAGCAGCAATTCCTGCATCAACCAGCCAGCTGTTTAACCTGGAAATGAGTCTATGAGCCCCAGGAATTATGACACTGCCCCATCCCTGGGGCCTCCAGACTTCACCCAAGCAAAGCACATCCAGCTACAGGACCTTCAGAAAGGGGATGCTGACCATGCCTGGGCCAGAGCAGAGCTGCTGTGGACAGTCACTGCTCATGATACTTCTCCCAGTGCCACAATGGTGGCCCTGCGTGGCCCTCCTCCCAACAGCCAAGGCACTCAGTTAAGCACCTCACTGTCAAGAGAGAGAGGATTGAAAAACAGAGCTGTTGTCCTTCTTCTCTGGAGAAGACCACAGCTTGTCCTGCCTGACACGCCGGGTTGATGCCTTGCAATCCACTTTCCTCAAGGGTTTTTAATGCCATCTGACATGAGTTAAAAACACTGCGTACAAACAGATGCTCTGACCAAGTCTGAAGGGCAACAGAGAATTAGAGATGCCATTTGGCTATTACAAGCAGCTCCAAGGGGATCAGCTCTTGGTGTTGCATAATTTAATACTTTAACCAATTAACTAAATGACTAGAAAAGTCTTTCCTGGTAAGACAAGCAGATGACACAAGCTGGTGGTGCCATAAACAGCAAGGAGCACATGCTGCTAGTGCCAGTGATCTGAGTCACCCAGGGAACAGCCCCAAATACACCTTGAAACTGTGAGCACAAGGGCAGGCAGGGACCTGAGGGCACAAGTGCTGTGAAGGATGAAACTCTGTACAGGGAAGCAATGGCTGAGGACGTGACCTAGGGACCACAGCTGATGGAAGCAACCAGGCTGCCTTGCAGTGATAAGGCCATTGACAAATCACTGTTCTGTGCTAGACACAGCATCCAGAGGGAAATAAAATAAAGGTTAGAAAATATCTCTGGAGGTCTCTGGTCCAGCCTTCTGCTCCCATCAAGACTGTTGCAAACACTGGATCAAGACATTTGAGTTTTGGAGATCTCCAAGAACAGAGACATTGCCCAGCACCCTCTCCCCCAGTGACCCCTCCAGCGACCTGCACCAAGCCTGCACCAAGCTCCTGGCACAAAAAAATGGGGCAGAGCTGCCTGACCAATAAAACAAGACTTCAGAGTGAAGGGTATGAAGGATCAGATGTTTCAGGTGTAGTTGGTGTACACAGACATGTCAGAGGAAGAAATGCATGTTCCATCACTGCTTGAAGAGACCAGATAGCATCTCATGGCTAAAATGCAACACCTAACAAAAGTCACTGGAACAGCATTAGCAGTTTTTCTACAGTGAGATAGAGCAGACACTGACAAACTTACTGCAAACTGGAGGAACCCACTGCTGCTGCAGATCTCAAGCATAAGGAAAAGCCACTCCTCCAGCATGAGCAGAGGGGTATTTGTACCTGCCTGCATCAGCCTAAACACCTGCAACCACCTAAACAGCCTCACCAGAAGCATCTGGGTGCATGAAGTCAGTGGATGGCCAGTAACAAAAGCCAGTTCAGGCGTGCTTGCCATGGGACTGGGCTGGATGCCAGGAGAGTTGTCAACCTTATGCAGCGGTCCTTCCAAGGTGGCAGCTGATATGCACCTGTGAGGAGCCCCTGTACAGCTGAATCAGCCCTCCATACCTCTGTTAAGCCTTTTTGTGCTGCTCATACCTACAGTCACCTGTCATTGCATCTTCCTAGGGTGTGGGTGCAGGGCAGGGGGTGGGGAGCAGCTCCCTGTGCTCTGGGATGTTGTCCTTCCCGTGGCCATCTTCCTATTTCCTTCCCCCTTCTTGTGACTGAGTCAGCCCCTGTGCAATCCCAGAGTGATGACAGCAAACCAGGCACACGAGCTCTCACACAGGGCCTGCATCCCTGTGCAAATCCCGGGGCTGGGATGGCTGGGGACCCTTTTTGGGGTGTGGGGCAGCAAGCTGGGAGAGAAGTGATGCTGGACCCACAGCTCAGGGGCTCCCACACAATTTGGTCCCCACTCTGTGGACGTGCAGCCTTTGGGTAGCAGCAAGCTCTGCTTCTGCATGTGGCTCTGCTCAGGAAGTGGAAAGAGGCATTAGGGATGCAGAGCAACCCATGTGTTTGTTGGGGTGAGGGTGGTCAGGCAGGGCAGGTGTGAGGGGCTGCAGCAGGGTCACAGCCCAGGGGTGCTTTCATTTAGCCTAGCTGGAGACCTTATCATACCCAGACACCTAAAATAGCTGCCACCCAGCTCTTGGGTGATCCACAGGCAGAACTATATCCCAGCCATGCAATGATCTCCTTCAAAGAGTGTACAATTAAAAAGCAAGTTTGTAATTTGATAATTTGTAGAGAGGCAATTAATTGCTAGCTGTTTCTTGCCTGCCTGCTGTGATGACTTGGGCACCTGCTGGCTCRGGAGTCCTTGGGAAGGGTAATTACTGGGGAGGGATCCTCAGGATTGCAGCACAGTAATGGGAGATGCTGCTTACCTGACAACCTCAGCCTTGGCCATGCACACCTGTGCATCCAGCAGTGTTACAGATATTCGGGATACAGCATCTATTCCCTACAGCAGGGGCAGGACCCTTCCTCGATGCTAAATGTGGGAGAGTCCCTGGCTCTGCCACAGCTCCTGTGGGCAATCACCAACCTGCTCCAGCTGTGCTTCTTTTGGGGAAAGAGGGAGCTGTACACACGTTCAAAACCAGGTTTCTTTGTATTTTCTTATTACTGTTGGAACCAAACATGTTTTCTGTGTAAGAGCCATCAGCACAGCCAATGTGCTCCAAGGAGAGGTGCATGGAGGGACCCCATCCCTGCAGAGCACAGCAGTGAGAAGCCACTCACCTCATGGGGCTGCTCCTTAGAGCATCGCCTTGCAGGGTGCCCACATTTCCACTCCAGTAGAGCCTCCTCCCTGTGCTGTAAATCATGTGTGGGGTAGCACAAAAGGCTTATCTGCCCCTCCTGGGATGAAAGGCAGCCACAGCACCCACGCCGCAGGAACCTGCCCAGCCACCCACCTCCACCTCCACCTCTGCTCTGCCTTGGTGCAATGGCTGGAGAGCCCAAAGGGAGCAGCACCTGCTGGTCTGTGCTCACACAGAGCAGGACAGCACCACAGCCCACTGCAGCAGCCAGAGGGGTGGAAATCTGGAAATCATTGTCCAGAACAGGGTGTGCAAATAGACACCCCAGAGCAGAGGCCAAGAACTGCCCCAGCATGTGTCAGCCTAACCCCCAAAACTGTGGCCAGAACAAAATGCAGCTCTGCACATCTCAGGGTAAAGGCAGTTGCAAAAATAAAGATCAGAATAAAAGGCATAAGTGTGACAAGCTGCATGAACATCACGAGACTGCTGAAGGAAGCAGTGAGCACAAGGAGAAATCTCTGTCCGGACCAGAAAGGCAGAGGGTGACAAATCACGTAGGCAGCAACCCAGAAAAGGAGAGGTATTTGATAAATATTTCTGTTCAGCATTTGGGAGGCAAAAGCCAAACAATACAGCATGCTATAAAATAAAATATAATCACAATAAAACACTTTCCATCCTACGAGGGCTTCAGGAAGATGTTAAACAATAGCTACCGGGGTTAGATGTTTAAATCGGCAGGTCTGACACATCGGTGAGCGCATAAWGGAGCTGGGAATGGAGCACCTAATTAGCTCCTGCGGGTCCCTGGGACTTCCCCCGGGGTCCCAGCGCTGGCACCCTGCCCGTACCTCCATGGAGTAAACAGGATGTCCCAGGCCGCTCCAGCTGACATCAGTCCTGTGCCGAGGGCCGGAATGGCCCTGACCGGATTTGGTTGATAAAGGTTTGAAACGGGGAATTATCATTAGTGTCAATTAGCACCATTTTATGAAAAAGAGATCTTGGCATATCTCTGTTCTTGCGATTGTCCCTATCAGTCAGGCTGGTGACGGCGCTGATGTAAGGCTTGCGTAAGGCTTTTGGCAGCTCCAGCTGCAGGGAGCGAACGCGGAGTTTCTGCGCTGGAAAGCCGGGCTCTGCGGAGCGCCCCAGCCTTGCTGCAAGCACCGCCCCGCCCTCAGCCAGGTGTTTCCGGGGGCCTCCAGTGGGGATTAATTCTCAGCCCTTCAGTATGTAACACCTCCTCGGTTTCTCAGTGAAGGTGGGAGCTACCCAGGCTTTGGTGAGGCTATCCTGGCACAGCTACCAGGAGCAGGGTGCACTGACAGCATCAGGGAAAGGGTGCTATGCCCTGGGTGGCTGGGGGACAATCCCCCCTGAAAAAAAGGTGCCTCTGGTAGGGAAGGGACTGATCAGAGCTGTCCAGGAGGGATCTGCAKCCTCCCTGGGAGCCAAGCCCAGTGTGGGGGCAGCATCTCAGGAGGCAGGGAAACTGGAAAAAGCCCAAAGAGGAAGCCAAGGACCARTGAAGGGATCAGCAGACTTTTAATGGAGAGAAATTCCTGGAACACCATCAATGCAGGCCAGAAAAAGAGGTTAAAGGGCTAACTTGATCCCAGCTTATTAAAGCTCTTTTTGATGTGATTAAATGTTTGGCAGTGCCTCTGTTTGGCAGACAAGAATGAGAGAAGGCTGTGGTTAGAAATAAGGCACAGATTCAGCGTGTGAGCACCTTCTGAAACACCCTGACAAAACCTGGGTGAGTTCCCCATCCCTGGCACTGCTGTGACCAAGGTGTGGGTAGGCTCAGCATGACACAGCCCTGCAGCTGCACCTTAGACAAAAACTGTGCTGACTGAGCAGCCCCCCTGCCATGGGCCTTGTCCTTGTGCCAGCCCTGCTTGGTGGGATGCACCAGGGCTGCGGGCAGAGGGAGAAGCTGTTGATGGGCTTTCATAACTATTGACATAATAACAGTCTCAGGCAGGCATCTGGATTTACAGCTGCCCTCTCCCTGCCTGGCTAAGCCCTGTCCTTCATCATTTACCTGGAGCAACAAATCATGCTCTCCATGGGCTTGTCGCTTACTGGCTTTTGATGGACACCTCTCCTAGGCAATTCCAGGTGAAGGTGACTGGTTGCTCCATTTTAGAACACAGTTTGCTGCTGACAAGAAGCAGTGAAGAAAGCTTGGCTGATTAATATATTGTCTTTTTTGACATGCATGCTAGAAATAGAGGAGTAGATAAAAAGGTGATGATAAGCAGTGTGATAACAGACCCACGAGGGAAATGAACATATACTTCAAACTGGAGGCAGCAGAGCACAGCCCAAGTGACAATTAAAGATGGATTCTGCAATCTGTCCTTATGCGGAGGCCACTGGCTTCCCTGTAATTTGGAGTGTAATTGGAGTAATTACTCAGAGCTCACCCTAAGGAGCATGGTGGAATATCATTTTGGGTTGTTTCTCTCGCTGGTGATGTGACAGCTCCTTGTAAATCACTCTGAAGTACCTGGGTGTGATGCTGAAGGAACTGGGCATGGGCTGTGCTGGCCCCTGTGTCCAGCTTGTGAGAACAGAGCAGGAGTCCTTCAGCAGCAGAGGCAGTGCTCAGAAATTAATTGCTGGGCAATTATTTAATTCATACTCCTCCTTCCCTCCTCAGTTCTCCCAATAAGCATTGCTTGGCAGGCTGGGCTGCCTGTAATCCCTTCTCCACATTCAGAGCTGCATCTAATCCCTTCCAGCAGGCAGCTGCCTTTCCTGTTTTTCCCCCATCCCAGCCTCAGCACACCCCTCCTAAACAGCCCTCTGCCAGTGGCTGCCTCTGCCCTGGTGGTTCAGTGCAGCTGCAAACCATCCCTCAGTGGTGCAGCAATGGCCACTCACTTCAGTGTCACAAGCATGCCATGGTTTGGCTATCATGGCAATCCCAGACACTGATCCATGGGCTGCTGCTGGCACTGACCGGTCCCCAGACAAGCTCCATGGCTGCAGTGAGTCTGCAGCATCCCCTGCATCCCTGTCCCACCGAGACTGGGCACTGGAGCTGGCAAACCTCCCCAGAATCCCACCAGTGAGCCAGCTGGGGCTGAGGCACCTCTCAGCTGTGAGCCACAGGCTGACAGGCAAAGCAAAGAGGGGGAAGCCACACACCCACCCAGGGAATACAGGACATTTCTTTGCCACCTTGGGAATATCAGCTGAGCAATGGGTTTTTGCAGAGGACACTGGGCAGTGTGTGCCTACAAGGTGCCCACACCATGAAGCCACTGGGACAGCAAAGCAGGACCAGATGGAGCTGTGCTGTCTCAGCATGTCCATCTCCAGCAAAGCCAAGAGCAGCACTGACAGGCATGAAGGTGTGGGTGATCCTGGGGAGCAGGAGGGTGCTGTGAGTATTTTGAAAGTCAAAGGGCAGAAGGTTTTGTGCTTCATGAGCAACAGGGAATAGACTGGCCCACAGCCCAGTTTCTGTGGCTCCTCTTTCCAATGGAGGAGCTCAGCAGCACTGGAAATCAGACCGTGGCATTTTGCAAGACCGGCCATGGCTGTTTATTGCTTCTCAGAAGCCAYGCAGTAATCCTGCTCCCTGCTCCCCAGAGTGTAACCTGTGAGAAGCAGATGTGCTGCAGACCATGGGGCCTCCCTCCCTCGGGCCACTGCTCTCAGGGAGCCTGGGACATCACACCCAGCAGGCAGGGAGCCCACTCTGTAAGGTGCCCCCTTGGCTGGAACTCCTGGTGCTTCCCAGCACCGGATCAAGAGCACAGTCATTTTTCCTGGCTGTGGCAGGGTTCTGCCAGGAGGTGTTGATTAGCTTGGCAGGTTGCTAATTGCCAGGAAGGGCCCAGCACAGAGGTCAGGGTGGCTGTTCTCTGGAAGAGGGAGGTCGGGACACCTTGGTTAAGTGCGTGGACACTTGGGGAGAAGGGTTGCACCAGTGCCAGGGCTGGAAAAGCCCTGCTGCTGAAGCATGGCTCTCTTTTAAACTCCACTGTCTTTGAAAAAACACAGCCACATGTCCATCTGTGTCTCACCTTGAATCAGCATCTCACATGCTGGAGGAAAACAAAGTCCACAATATCCAAAAAATATCCTCCAAGGTGCACTAAGACAGCTGGGCAACAACTGTGTGGTAAGCTTCCCCTTGCCCTGTGCTTAGTAACCACCAGCACCTCCCCCCTCAGTTTTAATGTCTTTCTTTTTAGTTATTTTTCACCCAAATCACCTGCAGCTCTGTTCTGAGGCTCCTGCCTCAGCTTATCCCAGCAAAACATGGAGCAAACATCCATGCTCCTGGTCTGCAGCACAGCCCCCTGTGCCTGTGCACCAGGAAAAGCACCTTGTCACCCTCCTGTGGGACACCGCCCAGGATTTAGAGGCTGGAGAGGGTGGCATGAAGAACCTCACATACCCACACACCCATGTACAAACTCACATTCACATGCACTTGCCCTCCCTCAGATACTGGTTCCCCTCGGCCAAATGTTCCATCACCCAGACAAAAGGGACACCCGACATTTCTGGCCAGGTATTGAATGAAGCCAGTCTGTGAGATGGTGGGGGTGTTTAAAGGCTTTTGTTTATGATGTCTGCTAAAGATAAGCTTCCAAGAAAGATGAAAGATGCCCTTTGGAAGCAAGAGTAAGCAGGTAGSAGTGCCAGCCTTAAATTACTGTGAAAGCTGACACTACCTTTTAACATTCAATGTGCAAAAAGCCTGTGTCCCACCACATCTTGAAAGAGGCCTCTTGGATTATGAGCATGACCAATAATGACTGGAGGTAATTCCTGCTTCCTGCTGGAAAGTGCATAAGCTGACAGCAGAAATTGTCTTCCACACTATGGCTTTTCCCTTGGAGGCAGAGGTTCACAAGGTGTGAATATAAATCCATGCAGAAAGCCCAACTGCTGTTCTCCTAATGTGSAATAAGCAGTGGAGAAGAGGAGCCCTGGCTACAGCAAGGGCTGGGAGCAAGGAATGGCCAAAGTTTCGGGCTTTCACTTGGGCTTTCACTTGGGCAGGCAGAATAAAGCATCACTTCTTGATCTATTTTACATTTTGATTTATACTCACAGACTCGATGCAAAGCCTTCTGTGCAGCACACAATGGAAGTGTTTCTTCAGGGATGAAATTGTTTACTGGATTTATTACAATCAGCAGCAGGTTTTGAGTTTCCTCTCAGGCTCTCAAGGCTTTAAAGACAACACTGTTGGTAGGTATTTCACCTGGCATCAATGTGAAAGAAGAAAAATATCTGAGGCCTGCAAGATAAACTGTCCTTTCTGTGAGAAACATTTATCACTGTTCATTCTGCTCTCCTCTATCTTTATTTCTATCAAATGCCTGTGACCAAAGAACTTTGCCCTATCTGAAAGCATTTCTTCCCCATCAAACACAGATCATGCAACGCTCTCCCACACATACAAATTTCATGTTGCTAGAAAATTACAGTTTCCAGATCAGCCAGGGAAGCACTTTTGCTGTCCCACTGTACTCTGTGGAATACAATGTGTTGTTGGTCTAGAGGGGAGGGGAAGATGTGAGGGCTCTTAATAAGGGGTGATGCTTCCCTCCATCCTCATCCACAGAGCCCTGAGAAGCCCAGCTCCAGGAGAAGGGGTCTCCAGTCCTGAGGACCTCCCCAGCATGTTCTCATCCTGGTTTGCAGCATTCCCCAGGCCAGGAGGGCATCATGCACCTTCCCAGGAGATGTTCCTGAGAACCAGGAGCCCATCCACTCCCTTTCCTAACAGCTCAGAGAGGTCCCACAGGCTTGGCACTGGCACCAGAGGGCTGGGAATGAATTAAGAGTCTTGAGATCAAATTTTCTCCTAAGCTAGTAAAACACCCTCTGGTTGTTTGCAAGGGGTGTGGGACAGCTGTGACCCACAACTCTGTCCTGCAGAGGGACATTGCAGAGGGACAGGAAGCAACCCCACAGCCTTCCCCACTCTATTCCAGCCACAGGCAAAAGGATTAAAATGTGGGGGACCCCTCTGCTGTAATTTGCTTTGTTTGACCAAGGACAAAACTGGTTCAAGCAGAGGAACTGCAGGAGAGCCATCCCAACCAGCACCAGAGACCTTGCACTGTGTGAGGAGTTGGGCTGGGAAGCCCAAACCTTGCACACAAGCCCAGCACAAATGCTGCTGGCAGTTTTCCTGCTACACTGAACAGGGAAATGTAATGGCAAAGATCTATGTTTATCCATAACTATGGAAAAAAACATTTATCTGTCTCCACCAAATCCCCCTCCCCCAGCCCTCCCCCCAAAATGTCGCAGAGGTTTATCCAGGGGCTGGAAGGTAACAGGAAGCCTGGGTTTGTATCAGTGCTAGGTATGGTTTTGAGCTCCCTGAAGGTTGTAGGAGACACCAGAGATGAGCAGCAGACAGAAGCTATGTGCATTGGATACAACACCTTGGATCTTCTTTCATCCAGAAAATAAACTATTAAAGATTTGCTTGAAAGGGGCGTTTTCCTTGCCATTGATACTTCCAGCTATAGAAATAACAACTATTTCCAATGCTTGCTTCTTATAGCAGTTCGCAAGGAGAAAAAACYATTGCCAGATTATTTCCAAGGCAGCAATGAAACTGAATTAACAATATTTGATAATACAAAAACTAAAATACAAGTAAATAGTTTGAACTTCACCAATATTTGCAGCTGATAATGATAATGTTGAACTGGTGAGATGCTATCCTAATGACACAGTCACAGGAAATGAGGAGGAATACTTGCTTCCAGCTAATTGCTGAGCCCATATACTGTGTAACACCACAAAGCACATTCTGAATAAATCATCATTTGATCTTGAAGGTTATGCAACAAAACTTTTCAATTGCCTTTTCYCATCATCAAAAGAATTTTAGGATTACAGGGGAGAATTCATTTTTTCAGCTCTGGGAGCAGGGAGGAGCAGAGGTGTGCCCTGATAAGGCAATTATCTGTGTGCTTTGCCACTTGCAATGACCTGGACACAATTCCCAGCTCAGACATTTCCTCGTGTGGAAGGGCACGGAGGGTGGCACTGGGCAGAGAAGCTGCCAATGCTGGGATCCCACTGGTGCTGCTGCCCAGCCCCTGCTGGGCACACTCCAGAGGCTGGGCAAGGGGAAGCAAAGCAGCCTTTGCCATCACCCCCAGCCCAGACACCTGTTCACTCACCAGAGCTCTACACAGCTCCAAAGCCAACGGGGCAGGTGCAGCTCCTGTGCCCCTGCCCCAGGGGGGCTCAGGGAGCTGTGGAGCAGCAGCTCCTCCCTTCAGTGCCCACTGCACCCACCCAGCCCTGTGTGCCACCTTGGCATTGGGTCACTCCTGTGCACACAAGCTCCTCATCATTTGCCCATTTATCTTCTCCAGCACAATCCATCATTTCAGCATAAATCAGCTATCTCACCTGGCTTTGCAGCTCTCTTTGTACCATACAAAGCAGGTGTCCAGGGCAAAGGCTCCCCTCTCCCGGGGCCAGCACCTGCATCCTCCCCTGCCAAGCTGAGCCTCTTGGCTCTATACGTGACTCAGCTTTCCCCACAATGCACCATATGCATTTTTTTACAAGGTTGGTTAAAAATATCACCGTTTGATCTTCTTCATGCAAAAGACTGTGACATCTAAGGGAGAAATTAGAAAAAAGCAGGCAAACTTGGCTCTTATATAAAACTGGACAGCAGCAGAGCACAGCACTCTGCCAGGGGCCTCCTTCACAGCATCGTGCTGCTCCCAGGGAGYTTCTGCAAGTGAAATGAATGGGCTCAGCTGCTCTCCCCACTTCTGCAATTTGGAGAAATTAGCATGCACCTTACTGTGTTGTACAGTCTGAGCCCAGATGGTGTGTAGGAGGAACCCTGAGAGCTCGCTGCACGCCCATGTGATGAGCAGTGTGCTCTGGGCAGTGTGCTCTGGGCAGCCTGCTGGCAGTGCTGGGACCCCAGGGTGTCACTGACATCCCAGTGCCCTCCCAGAGCTGACAGCTGCAGAGGGTGTCTGCAGTGTGGGCCCCATGGGACAAATGCCTTCCCTGGGCCTGTGTGGGTCAGCCACAAGCATCCCCTCCTTCAGCCCAGCCCTGCTGCTGGCCACAGCACTGATTTAGCTCTGGTCAGGTCCACCCTGCTCTGGCAGCACCAGAAGGTTGCTATTCTACAAGCAACTATAAAGGGCTTGAACACTAGGACAGTATCAATTGTGGTTTTCTGACAATGGTTCCACAAAAAGCAAAGTTATTTTGAGAAGGGTAAATGCAGCCCAGACCATTAWATTTAATTCATGTCCGCCCACAGCCCTCCTGCTCTGCTGAGCACAGTGGCACTTCAAACTCCATGTCCTGCCCTAGATGTGACTTTGGGGACAGGGTGACTTCGCTTTCTAGTGTTGCTGCTCCTCCAGGAGGAATTCTGGCTGCAGGAGGTCTCCCCCACACATGCCCTGCCACCCTCCCATGCCACTCTGGGCACCCATGTGCACCCTGCCTGGTGCAGCCACAGGCATGTCCCCAGCATCCTGCCCCACATCCTGCCCAGCCTGCACAGGATGCTCTGGGCTCCTGCTGAGCTGCCCACACCAGCAGAGCAGGGTGGGCATCACTCCCCTGTGAGGGATATGGAAGTGAAACTGGGAAAAAGACACACATCRCCTCTGGACACCTGGCTCCAGGTCAGCCTCCCATACCCTCTTGTCTGTGTCTTTTCRGATTGGGAGCTGAAAGGATAGCCAGAAAATCTTGAAATTCTTCTAGGCCCCATGTTGGACAGTGTTTTCTTAGCATTTGCTTCTTTTTCACTCCTAGAATCAGGACAATGTGGTCCTTTTGCAGGGAGGCTTGGCTGAGCACAGGCTGCAGAAACTCCTGGGCAGGAGGAGCTGCAGAACTGCAAACACCAGTAACTTCATGCTGGAGRCCAGAGAGTCATTTTTCAGGATTTGTACATGATGCTACCAGCCCAAATCCACCTGACACATTTATCCATTAAGAACCTGGTACTGTGTTTTTATGACAAATGTATGACTGCCTTGGCACTCACTACTCAGCCCAGCATTATTTAAAATCTTCCCTTATTATGATTATTTGATAATCCAACCTATTACACATAGCTCTTCAGGGAAGGAGAGGATGAAACACTGTGCATTTTATATCCTCTTTGTTATTTGCTGGTAAAACTTCACCAGAGCAATGACTGGTGAAAGAAATTTAGTGGCATCTGCTGAAAAATATTTGAGGTTTAAAAGTAAATGACTCATGATAGGATATTTCATTACATTTGCTTTAATAATGCTGACTTCTTATATTTCCTATTTTTGCAACATTGGCTGCTTTAAAAATGTGAAACACTGATGTGTGTCAGCACAGGCAGGTTTGCTGGCCTCCAGTTTCTCTTCCACCACATGGAATTTTCTTCTAGATCTGTTCCTGCATCTTTTCCAGGTGAAATCTTTTTGACCTGGAAAATTTATTATCTGGTGAATCTTATGCCAGTTTCCCTATCCTTTTGCCTAACTTGGGAATCAAGCTGCTAACTTGGGGTTGCCAGCCTTCTTATTTGACACTGGCACAGCGTTGGCATCCTCCTTGCCTTCTGCACAGGTGTTACAGTGAATTCCCATTATGTAACTGGAACACACTCCAGCCCTGCTGGACTCCAGGCACTGCTGTTTCCCTTATGCAGAGTGCAGTGGTTTACAATGCCATGACATCTTTATGTCTATTCCAAGTACTGAACAAAAATTGCTGCTGGACACCTTTGCTTTTCTGTAGCACCAAGAGTTGCCCAAACTGCTGAGCACAGATCCTGCAGAGTTGCAAGATTTCCTTTGTTCCCAGGAGAGGGTGTGAACATTGCTGATCCTCCTCAGCTGCACCACCCTCGTCCATAACCTGAAGGCTGCTTTAATCCCCGGGTGATTCCCCAGGGCTGATGCACAGCATCTGTCCCAGCTCCAGGGGGCTGATGGAGCACAGACCAAGGGTGGTTCAAGGCCAGAGCTGTGGCTCAGTAGGTGCAGCTCTGCACCTGCCTGCTCTGCACCTGCCTGCTCTGCACCAGTGGTTCCCCTGCCCTGTGCCCACAGAGCAGCTGCTGAAGGGGGTGCTCCTGGTGAGCTCTCTGGGGCATGGCTTGGCATGAGCAGCAAGGAGGGAGATCCCATCCTGGTCTCTCTCCCAGGTGGGTGCTTGGCTTCAGCAAGGAGGGGAACTGGGGGACATGCTGCCTCCCAGATCACCTTCCTGCTCTCCTCAGCTCTTCTCTGTACCCATGGGTTATGCCCTTCTACATCTGCACTACCCAGCATCTACCAGGGATCAATTTTGTTCCCATTTTATTACCTGCTGCTCCATATCAGCCACATTTTCTACACCTAGGCTCTACATTTCCCTCTCCTGAACAGCTCAGCATCAGTGGCAGGTTCTGCCATGTCACCATTATACCCTATTTTCCAGATAATGGTTTTTATTGCAGGACCATAGGACCTGTCAGGTCAGCTGAGCATCCTTTACCAGGCCAGCTCTCCATGCCTCCATTCTGCAGCTGAGGGGCCCAATCTCACATGCCATTCATTTTTTCCCTACTGCTGCTGGTGTTTTTAAGAATTCTGTATAAAACTCCCCTCTCCCTTGAGCTCAGCTGATTATGTTGGAAGGAGATGTCTTTGCTGTGTTCTCAAGGTAGCCAGAGAAGTCCTCCAGCACAGAAAAGAGTTCGAAAGGAAAAAGCATGTAGGGAAAAAAAATGCACCTTTTTTTCCCCTGACACATTGCCTAGAGCCCCATGTGCCACAGGACATCCACAAGTGATTTATTTCCCTAAATTGATCCTGTCCTTAGGACCTGAAGGTGTCTGCTTATCCTGACCAGCTCCAAGGAGGGGATGTGTTGTGACAAAGGCCACAAACATTTCAACAGCTGCAAAATCCACTAAGAGCAAGAGGTCTGTAGGTGATAAATGGAGACAGTTCATGCAGTGCCTTCTGAGAACAGGGCTCTGCTGGCAGCCTGTGGCTTGCACAGCTTCAGGATTGTCCCCAGCAGGGTCACAAATTGCTGCTAAATGATGGCTGACCAGGAGCAGGAGGAGAAGCTGGCACTGGAGCTGTGCTGGTGAAGACTGACACAGGGACAAGYGCCCTGCCAGGGCTGCACGGTGCCAAATCCATCAGGAATGAGCCAGGAGAAAGAGCTCAAAGGTGCCTATCTGTTCTGAGGGGAGTTGGAACCCCAGGGCATCGTTTTCTACCTGCCACAACAGCAACACCTGCCCCACAAAAACCACATCTGGCTCTCAGGAACACTCCACAAATGGCTGAGCGTTCCCTCTTTGGTGGGCAATGCCAAAGCCTCCTGTAGGTCCAGACCTGTGGCTCATTCTGGCAGCTCCAGGCTCTGCTTTGTTACAGCTTTTTCTTCAGGTAGGCACATTGTCTAAACTAACACTGAGACTTTTTGTACAATGCAGCTAATGCCCATGAAATACCTCAGGAAGGTAATTTGCTCCAAGTGCTTCCCTTGTTAGCAGCTGATTAGTGAATAAATAATTTCCAGAGGAGAAGTGGACAAAGCAAACCCTGCTGACAATGAAAAGGCTACAGGACTGGGCAGCAATTTCTTTGCAATTAGCAATTAAATCTGCAGAGGCTCATGATGGTCAGAAATAGAGCTACTGAAAACCTGGCTGAAAAATCTACAGGTGCTGGGGAATGTGTCCCTCCATGGCTCTGCAAAGCCTTTGAGGAAACGCTCACAAAACATTGCAGCAAGTTAATAAAATCTGCATTAAAAGGAAAAGCAGGCAGTTGCTGACCCGTGTCCCAGGCTTACTGCTCTTTTCTTTTTTGCCTTTTTCTGTGTCCCTCAGGACAGATTTCACACTGCCCACGGCTCTGTTGAAGGCAGAGGGGTGGTTCTGGCGCCTGCCTGCTCTGCTACTGCCAGGCATTTCTCAGCAAAGGCAAAATAATAGGTTGGCTTTTTATTTTTTTGGCTTGTAAAGTCAGGAACTCCATCTTAGCGCTGCAGCCCGTTGTTAGGCTTTGTGTTATTCTTGGCACGCTGACCGAAGTACGCTCAGTTTGAATAGCAGAGCTGAAAAGTAAATACTGTATCCTCTGGGATCCGTGGAGAGGGAGGGCGGGGATATTCCTTAATGGAGCACCCCAGCGCCTGTTTGGGTTAGGCTCACACTAATTGCTCCCTAGGTGAGTTTATACTAACAATTGATTATTTCAAATGGGAAAGAAGCACAAATGAGTAAGAGAATAAACACTGATGGTGTTACGAAACACAGGAGAGGAGAGCAAAAATCTCATGCAGCTCCAGGACAGGGCTGGAAGCAAAGCTGAGCAGAAAATCATAAATACTGTTATCTGTACGTGCAATTTCTCATGAATGCTGAATGACATAGAAACTGAATTTTCCCCTAAAGCTTAAGTTAAAGAGATATTTTCCAAAGCCCAGTCTTCTACAAAGGAGACCCCTTTGCTCTCCCATCTCCTTCTCCACCCTGGAAAAACATGGGGCTCTTGACATGAGCACTTTGCTGTGAGCCAGCAGGTGAGAACACAAGGAGCAGGAATCTGTGATGGAGGAGCTCCAGGCTGAGTAACCTGAGGATAAAAGCCCACCACATCCTTGCAGAAACCYCGGCTGGGCGCACTGCAGCTCTCCCATGGGTTCCAACACATTGTGCCCCATCCCTTGCCACCAGCCTGTGCAGCTGGGACTGGTCTCTCGCTCCCCACAGCTGTGTTCCCCCACTGCTGTGTGTCACAGCAGCATGCCCCCACTTGCCACTCACCAAGGGCTGCCTTGAGGCTGCTGCATCTCCGGAGGGGCTCCAGCCAACCCATGAGCAGGCTCTGGAGTCTGCAGGTCTCCTTTGCTAGGCAGGGGACCAGCGCTAGCCCAAGGACACGGTGCCAGCCCTCTGGAGGTGAGGAGCTGCCTGTCAGTCCCAGTGCTGCTGCTGCTGCTGCTGCTGCAGGGTCACCACAGCAAGTCCCCAGTGCCCAGGGGCAAACTGGTGCTATTTGATAGTTTCTGGGCATCTTTCACCATGATTGTACTGGCAGCTGCTAAGTGCTGGCTGTCCTGGCCTTGGGCCAGCATCACAGGGGATGCTCGGGTCTGAACTTGTGTGCCTGGAGCAACACCTGGCTGAGGATGGGCTGCAGCAGGAGGGTGCAAGAGGGCCAAGAAGAGTTGGGAAGGAGAGTCTCCATTCTTCCAGAAACTGAGGGAAATGCAGCCGACTGGGCACTTACGGGGTGAGGGCRCCTATGTGGGTGAGGGCTCCTGGGCAGGCGGTGCCCTCAGGGATGCACAGCAAGCTCTGCTCCTTCCTGCCCCACAACACACCCAGGGGCAGCACCCTCCCAAAGGCCGCACAAGTCAGCCCCAGGCCRCCAGGCCTCTCTGAGCTGAGCTCATTAGTGCCTGCAATCAGCAGGGCATGAAGGAGAGATAATTACACAGCGAGCACGGCTGGCTACGTGCGGGCTCTATAAATAGCACGGTGCGGCCCTCGCTGCCTGCCGCCCTCCTCCTCGCTCCCTCAGGGCCCCGGGGCCGGCGGCCTGTGTGGGGAGCTGGGCCTCGGGGCTCTCTGTGCTGCCTGGGGAAAACCAATAAAGCCCAATTAAATGTTTCATTTAACTACGCTTTTCCTAGCTGAAAAAAAAATGCAGTGAGTTTCCCAGTGGGCTCTGATTTTGAACCAAAAAAAAAAAAAATTGATTTTTGGGAAAATACCTAAGCAAAAGGTTTCAGCCTCGGGCAATAGTGGCCACATGTAGGTGTTCCCCCACAAAGACTCTGGGACTCCACAGAGARGGAGAAAGGCTCCTAACCCTAGAGAGAGCATCCCCTGGCTGCAGGTGGAGAGCACAATGCCTGGCCCAGCTGCAGGGATGGCTGTGGGGCAGGGAGGGCACCTGGCCCCACACAGCCCTGTCTCCCAAGGGGTCCCCTTGCCCTGCAGCACCCTTCAGGGTCCTTTTGGGCCAGCCCCAACCCCACAGCCACCCCAGAGCTGCTCAGTCCYCAGTAAAAGCCATGTTTGCTCATCACCCCACCCCTCCCCAGTGCTGGTGACACAAGCAGCCTGGCCTGTATTTCCAGCATGGCCATTTCCAAACTGATGGCAAGGTCCTGCCCTGGCATGTGAAACTCCATGTGTCACTGGTGGCACCAGTGTGCCCTGACCAGTAAACACCAGTAACCCTCCTCATCCTTCAGGGTGCATCATCACGGTGCACTACCTGCCCCAAGTCCTGCCCTGCTGCAGCCTTGCACAGTGAGGCTGGATCACTTTGTTTTTTTGGTGAAAATGTGACTCTAAACACAGCAAGGTACTGCATCTTTCCCTCACCTTTAATCACATCTTTGCTGTTCCTTCCCTGGGGATGAGAAATTACTTGAAGACAAGGTTTTGTGCTATTTGGAAACGGATTGATTCAGCACATCAGAGAGGGCAGGGCTCAGGATGCAGACCATACCACAGCCTGCTGTCTCTGCMCATCAGTTTGAGGGAAGAGAACCTCTCTCCCAGTAAGTTCATTCATGGGCATGGGGGAGGGAGCCCAGGACACTCCTGCCACATATATGGTGTGTTCTGTTATCAGGCTAAGCCACAATCAGCTCCCCACGCCTCTCTTGCACGTGCACATCACACAGATGCACACACAGGGCGTGAAACACGGTGGGCTGGGGTGGAGGTGGTTAATGTTAATAAACCATGGGCTGGAGATGGTTAGTGAGCCATGCACGTCCCTGACACAGACCTGTGCAGCCAGCCAGGCTCACTGAGGCAGCATTTATTCAAGGAACAGCGTGCTCAGCCTGAAGCTCATTCATTCATAGCACAGGCAGCTCCCAGCTCCCTCCAAACCAATCCTGGCTATGGTGGTGATGATCTTTAAATATCCAGCTTGTTTATTTGCATTACTCACATGGGACAGATGTGGGATAAGCTATGTGGGCCACCACACTCAACTGCCCAGCAGATACACATCAACTACTTTTTAAACATGATAAGTGCAGGAAACCTCCTGTTGCACAGGACGTCAGTTGTGCCACAGGAAAAACAGCCGAGCATGTCTGATATCTGCAGTTTTATTCTTGTATAAAAAGTTAAAAGCAAAGCTAGAAAAATGAACCTATTGCTACACATTCACTGAACACTTCTAGGACAACATAGGGCAGTAAAGCTTTTATTGCTCAGAAGAACCAACAGAAGGCTTTAAAGCTTATCTAGCACTCAATTTTTGTTTGTAAGTAACCCAATTTAAAGCAGCTTTTCAGTCTTTAAAGCCCTCTCACCTTTCTGGAATGCTTCAAAAGGAAGATGACCTGAGGACAGTGTCTGCTCTCCAGAGGGACCAGACCAACTCTCTGCATGAGGTGCAGAAATGGGCCACCAAGGAATGACAAATGAAACCCAACTGCCCACTGGGCACTCCTGCTGACCATCAGACAAGGCAATGCTGCACAGCACCCAGGGAGCTGAGCCCTGCCTAGTGCAAAAGCAGCAGTTTCTGATGGCCCCTAGGCTGTTTCCATGCTCCAGCAGCTGAGGCACAGATGGGCACCATGGACTTGGCCAAGCAGAGCCAGGAGCCGAGCCCGGGATACAGTGGCTGTGGAGGTCCTGTTCCAACAACTGAACTGCCCTTCCTCTTGGAGAGTGAGGCTACAGGCAATGGGATATTGAATGCTCTTGGGATCCCTAGATTCTCCTGGAAGTTGGCCACCCTTCCTGAGGGACTGTTAGTGCAGCCACTATGGCCCTGCTGCAGTCAGAGCTGTCCCTGGGGGCAGTGGGTGCCTCAGTCTTCAGGGATTGGGGTGTTGCAGTTGCCATGGTAAATTYTGACCTCCCCCTCACACTGGAAATACTGGTCAAACACATCGCTGTATCCATGGTCCCTCCACCACGTGCAAAGCTGCCGGTTCCACGTGCAGTCAAGCACATGGAAAAGCTCTGGATGCTCCATCCCCACCATAGTGAAGAAATCCTGGTCCCCAAGGTGGCCCTTGAAGTGGTACTTCTCCGTCAGCTTCTGCACCATGGTGGGCTCGAGCAGCTGGTTGTAGAGCTTGGATTGCCTCATGGCTTCCAGGTTCAGGAGCAGGACACCACTGTTGAAGCCTGGCAGCCCATCAGGAGGAGGCTCCCCCACTTTGGTTTGGGGGTTCTCACGGCGATACTGCCAGAAGGTGTGCCTGGAAAGAGAGGAAGAACAGGCACAGGGATGTCAGGGAGGGCAGCCTGAAGAGCAGACACCCCAAGTCTGGGCAAGTCAGGATCACAGCAAGGATCTATCACCCACCCAAGGGATCTCACCATGCTTGTCTTCTGTCTGGAGACACCCAGCCTCTCAGAACAGCCAGTGCTTCACAGGCTGCCTTTCTCTCCATCCCCCTGCACAGGATATTGCCCAGACTTCAAACCACGCTGCTTTACCATCTCCCAAAGCTTCTTTTGTTTCTACCAGCACCATTCTAGTGAGTCAAGTGGACACAGGATCGCGTGACTGCTCTCACGGCAGTGCAGAGAGACAAAACCACATCCCCAGCGCCTTGGGTGAACCACTGAGTGTCCTGATTTCAATTACCTAAGCAAGCAGSCCAGAAATTTCTTTGGCTCCTTCCCCAGTCCTGTGTCAGAGAATATACCTTACCATACTGGCTACTTGCAGGAATTGAACTAATCCCATGCTATTCCCCAAGCAGCTGGATCTGCCCTCCAAAATTGCTCCCATTCAGTCTGAAAGTCTTTTTCCCTCAGACAGCATCCTCTGCTGCAAATCTGAGCATCTGACAGCAGTCTGAGCCTGTTGTGTCAGAGGAGGGCAGGAGGAACCCATGACCCCACCACCATCTCACAGCCCGGGGCTGCCAGCACTGCTCTCTCCTTCCAGCCCTCACACTTAATGTGAAGTTACAGAAGGGTTTTTTTACACCTTGCTGTGAAGATGCCAAGGAGAAACACTGTTAGAAAGAATAAGACAAGCCTGCCACTGGTTCCTCTTCAAACCTGTCAAACACCAGCCAAGTCTCCATCCAGCTCAAGGCAACAAGAACTTGGTAGATTTAATGCCCAAATGTTTAAAGTGGTCCCATGCGTGGAAGCTGAAGTTGGACTCCCTCAGATGTAAGATGATGCAGGGGCATTTGCCCCTGGGACAGCTCCAGAGGCAATGCACTCCACTGCAAACATTTAAAGTTTTTTTTCTAAGAAGCCATGTTGAGCTCCAACACGCTCTTGCTACAGTTTGTACAGGGATCAGACTATCAAATCCATCCTTCTGGCCTGTGCTCTGGTCCCAGCACAGCGAGACTGGCCAAGGTGACAGCCAGGATTACACAGCCACCAGCAGAATTATTCCAGCAGAAATGGGATCTATTTTTTTTCTATTTTTTTTCCCCAGCAGAAATGTGGATCTGTTAATGATGTCAACTGTGAATATCTTTCTTATTTCCTGATCGGAGAACCACAAGCATCATGCAGCATCACTTCCTTAAAACTTTCCATTAAAGCACAGATATTTCCCATTTCATTAAGGGTTTTTATACCACTCCCTTCCACCTGATTCAGAAYGGAAAGGGTTTTTCCCAGTGCCAGTTTTCCATGGAAGGAGGGCTCAGTCTTGAAGCAATCATATCCATGCTTCCTAGGGAAGGGGAGTGGAGGACAGGCTGCCTCATCAGAGCTCATGGGCAGCAGTGCTCATTGGATCTAAAGGGTGAGGAAAGGATAAAGGGCTCTGCCTCTGCAAAGAGCAGCTGTGTCTTGAGGACAGGCAAAGATAACTCATGGATGGGTTGCTCCTTAGAAAAGGGAGGCAAAACATTCTCCATGCAGCATCAGAGGGAAGCTCAACCTGCAAAGACAAGCCCCAGCCATGTACCAATCAGCCTTCTGAAGTGCTCATATCCAGGGAGTGGCTCAAGCCTGCCTCTGCATCCTGTGCTCTCTGCTTCTCCCTGGCAGTGCCAAGAAAGCCATCCCCCTACCCAGAACTTTTATGCTGGAAGCTGACAGGAGGGAGAGGGTAAGCAGTGCCACAGAGGAGAGCATATTTCCAGCTCCACAGCAGTGAAGCTGATTCCTTTCACATTCTTACCTCCAAACACAGGCTGCCCAAGCTAAGGGACAAGATTACAGCCACTGCAAGCAGCCAGGATAAAAAAAATGCAAGCACCCAGGCCCTTGGCATTGCCAGGCCACGGTGGGGCTAAAGCAAATCTGTATAACATGACTCAGTTTTTCAGCTTTTCCCCAGATGACTTGTGGATGGCTGATAACGTGCCCTTTTCTACAGGAAGAGGAGACAGTCTGACAAGCAGCAATTGTTCAGCCCTTCCTCCCAACACTGGCTGTGACAGGGCTGTCCTCCCCCGGCCGTGTGCGGGGTGTGGGGCTGGCAGGGAGGGCAGGGCCATCTGCAGGGAGCGATGCTGAGGTGACATCCAGGATGTGATGAGCTGCAGGTGGCTCCGCAGTGCCCATGGTTTGGGATCCTGCTCACAGCTGAGCACAACAGCCTGCCCCTGCTGAGCAGGGGAAAGGTATCCTGGCAGGGCCACTGGCAGCAGCTCTTTAGACAGGATTTTTCTTGGCTTTTGTCTTTCAAGCGGGTTTTGGTCTCTGTCCTGCCTGGACAGAGAAGAGCATGGCTGAAAGGCACCTCCATCCAGTTAGAAGTGGAAGGAGTGACGAGTATGAGAGCATTGTTCTCTTCAGAAGAGATGGGGCTGGAAAAGCACAACAACCAGCTAATCAGCTGACACAGCCTGTACCCACTCCACTCTGTCCTGCCTCACATCACCCCTTGGCACCGATCTCAAATTTTGGCAAAACATAGGGGCAAAACTCCAGGGGCTGGATGAGCTTGCAGCCAGGACGTGCCCTTGAGATAACCATCAAGGAACTGAACCCCAGCTGGATGCATTGGAAATGTCTCCCTGACCCAAGCCCTTGGAGTGGCTGGGATCTCCCTGGGAACAGGCAGCTCAGAAAGGGCAGTGTGCCCTCCTCTCTGTGCCCCCAGCAGCAAAAGCCTGGGCAGGAAGGCAGCATCACCAGGATGCATTGGAGCAGGAAGCTGGAGAAAGGGAGAAGAAAGGAAGAGGAGGCATTTGGGGCTTTTGTTAACTGCTCTAACCCATCTAGATGGGAGGGGACAGAGTGACCTGTGGCCCCAGACCTTGTGCCATGGTGCAGGGGAGCCGTGTGAGGCCTGCCRCGAGCGCCCGCTTGCAGCCCCAACATGCTTTGCTTTGAGGAGCTGTTTATAAACAGAGCCGGCGTGTGCTAGGAAACATCTGGAGAAGAGCATTTCCAAGCATTCAAACGCCAGGCCCAGGCAGCCCAGATAAAAAACGCTGCTTCCAGCAGGACTTCCCTTGCTGGCCCAGCACAGGGCGCTGCGGCCGCGCCTCCCCTGCCTCGCAGCCCRGCGGTCACGAGCCCCAGCTCACAAAGCTGCCATCACACCCTTCCAAACGCCTGGGGACAGCTGCCAGGCCAGGAGGGACCACTCCAACACCAGCTGTACTCTTAGGGCCTTCTCTACAGCAAGAGGCAAACAAGTGGGGAAAGACTTTGTTCGAATCTGTGAACTTCCACTCATTTACTTCAGCTCTGGGTTATGGGACAACTTCACGGGATAAGCTGAAAACCTCTGGTAAAGCAGCTGGGTGCCTGAGCTGGCAGGAAAGGCAAGATGCAGGGGTTACTGCCAGCTGAGAGACCAGCAGCAAGCTCAAAGCACTTGCCCCACAAGCAGCAGACTGGGCTTGTGTGCCTATACCCATCTGATGTTCAAGAGGCTGCAACCCTGCCACACCAGCTGTGCAGCTGCCACTGGGSTGGCAGCTGAGGATGTGCACCTTCCCCATGCATCCACGTCTCCAGGAATGCCTCCCCCACAGGCATCTGGGGAATCAAGGAACCAAGTCAAAATGACATGAAGTGAGACAAGAAGCCAGGCCAGACCCAGGGTGCTTGTGGTTAGAGGATGCTCCTGGAAGAGGTTGCAGGGTGCAGCCAGTGTGCACTGCATGAGCCTACGCAGCTGCATGGCCTCTCCCTCACAAAGGGGAAACAAACCAACCGTCATGGAAAAAAGCCACAAAAATAGAGAATCTGCAAGAGTCTGGATGCAATAAGCTTCCCAGAGACAGTCAGCTCCTTGTGGAGCTCAGCGATTTGCTCCTACCTCTCACCAAGCGCTGCCAGAGTTTAGGCAGCTGTCTGGGAGAGCAGGATGGGCAGCAGCAGCAGGCCAGTACCTTGAGGATGCCTTTTGTCAGCAAGCCTCTCTCCCAGGGGTCAGGGGACCTTGAGCCCTGTCCTTGAGCCAGGCACAAGGCTCCTGGAGCAGAAGGGAAGCACGTGCTGCCAGCCATCCCTCACTGAGCCAGTCCGACAGCAGCCCTGCCAGCCCAAATGCCAACTAAAACAAGTGCACGCTCTCGTACCTCCAAATATGCTGTTCAGCTCCTGAGCCAGAACACGAATGGCTGCCGGCGTTATCCCCAGCTGCAGGCACTTACCCAGCTGGCAAACACTACTGCTCCTGTGCAATGAGCAGTGAGGCACAAGTGCACCTTGCTCTCTGCTCTGTGTGCTGCCAGGACTCCCCCAGGGTGGCAGGAGGACACAGCACCTGGCTGTGGTCCCACCAAGCAATCCCTGGCTGAGCTGCCCACCTGGTGGTGCCTGGGACTTGCAGGGCCCCACAGAGCTGCTCAAACAGGCAGATGGGAAGGGAGCCCCAATGTGAAGTACGCAGCGTCCTGATGGGGACAGGGGATGTGCTTGAAATGGGAGAGAGCACAGAAGCTGATAGCAGCTTCTGTCCTGCCTGGAGGAGAGGGTGTGGGCAGTGGGGAGGGGAGAGTGATGGGAATGATGGCACGGTCCATTCAGGGGCTGATGGTGGCTTTTCCCCTTCATCCTTAGCACAAAGTAAGAGCACAGCCAAGAAACTTCCCTGCACCCTTCTCCTCTTGGTTAATCCTCGCTGGGGCAGGCAGCTGTCAGATCCTTACCATCACTGTGTTCAACTGAGATTAACCTGCAGGGAAAGGCCAGCTCCCCTTCCTCCCTCTCCTCCCACCTCCAGAAGACATTGCAGCAATGAAGCAATGCAAGTGGGCCCTTCCAAGTTTCTGCCACACAAAGGGAGGCAACCACTCAGGGCAGCATCCAACCCAGCTCCCTCCTCCTGCCCTGGCAGCCGGACCTTAGCCTGGTGAGCTCAGCGGCTTCGCAACAAAGCGGCCCTTGTTGCTAATTGCTTATTTTCCATGTGCAATTGCTAAACCCCTTAAGGAGCCAGGGCACAGGTTCAGTATCAGCCTATGCCACAGCACCTGAGCTGAGGCTGAACAGCTTGTGCAATCCAGGAAATCCCAGCTCCACACTTCTCAGGAGCACCATGTACCCAGTGATGTGCAGTGGCATCACCAACACAGCAATACCCCTTGCCCTGCAGGGGAAAATGTCAACCTGGGGCAAAACAATGCCAATTTCCATCCTGGGACAAAGGGTAGGATGTGTTGGTGTGCACCCCAGGACCACCTTACCCTTCTCTGATGGGTTCAGGGTAAAGGTCCAGCTCAGGCAAGACCTCTAGCCACCGCATGGAAAATACTGATGAAGCAACAGACTGAGCTCTTCAATGTGGGCATCAGTAATTCCTTAATAAAAGTCTCACGTAATGCACAAATTATGTCTGTACAGTGCTGGTCTCTACCACAGCCCAGCCAACATGCCAAACTTTTAAAAGGCCTGTATTTAGAGCAGCAAATTGATTCTCACTGATGACATTTCTGTGTGGACTTAGTCCAAAAGTGGGAACTCTTAAATAGATGACAAATGACAACTTGTGAACACAGCTTGTGAACAAAACCTTTCTTTGGGACAGATTTTCAAGGGTGGCCCTCCTCACCATCAAACATTTGCACACCCCATGCCAGTGCTAAAATCATCCTCCAAATACAGGTGGGACCATAAATCCCTGTCTGGGTCACAGGAGCTTCCTTCCATCTATAGAGCAAACAGCACTGGTGGCAGCGCAGAGCAATGACCTGTGTGTGTGAGACCATCCTCCATCAGCACCAGTACAGGAAGGGGGGCAACCTATCCACAGGGACACTATAGAACACTGTGGCCCTAATTACTGCTAAAACAGCAGATTTCTATTAACAACTGGGAATAAATTCTGCTCTGGCAGTGTTCTCATGCATGCCTTGGAAGCAGAGGCTGCCTGCTGTGGGACACCCTTGCCTGCCAATGGAACTCTCGGGAAGAGGGGAGATGCTCTCCCTTCACAGAAGCTCACCTGCTGCTTAATATAATTACTATTTGTGCTAATCAATGCACAGTTGTGTTTGTCAGATCTCATCCAATTTATTCATTGTTTTTAAATGACATTTCAAGTTTGCATYGTAGTGGGAATAAATTGAACAGGTCCCATATATTAATGATATTCACAGCTGTAAACAACACAACCCTTTACCTTGTTGGATAATTGTTTTAATCAGAGGTGAAGCTGAATTCCTCAAATTAATTCTGCTTCCAGTTCCTTGCAGGTTCTGTTTGTTCTGTAATTTTGGCTGCTTCTTGGCAGCCACTGCCAAACCAATTCCTAGAACCGTTTTCCCCATACATCGAACAGCAGCACTTGCTACAAATCAAGTCAAAGTCTTGAAATGGTTTAAAATCCAAAGTGCACAGGGTTTGGGGCTTGCAGGACTGTGGGCAGGCAGCATTGACATCACAATGGCACAAATTCTCCTGCCTTTACTCCTGAGGGGCCTGGGGAACAGAACCTTTTGTGGAAGCCAGCTCCCTGCTTCCTTAGGGCAAAAGCCCTTGGAAAAGAGTTAAGTCGCCAAGTCAGGGCCACCTGCCTGCATGAAAAGTCCACAAAACCAGGAAAACTCAGATAGGAGGACCTGACTGCTGGAGATGGTTATCTCCAGTTCTGGAAAGCTCCATTGCAGGCAGCAGCCCACCTGCAGTGTTACATCTTACAACCATCACTGCTGCCTCAGCCAGGGAAAATCCAGCTGCTCCTTGCTCGCAGCTGTCAGCCGTACTTTGGGTTTTTTTTTTTAGATCCCAAGAGAAGGTACAGAATGTACCGTCTCAGCCCAGACTCTCTGACAGCCTGGCCTGGTTATGGATTTAGCATTAGCCTGCTCACAGTCCAGGATAACTCCTTTCCTCTTCCAAACATCTGACAAAGTGACTTAGCGCCGGTGCCGCTGAGCTCCCACAAACACCCAGCACTGCAAGCGCCGCGGCCCCGCAGCCGGAGCTGCACAGCCCTGCTTCCACCCACTAATGGGCTTCTCTGGCTTATTTCAGCAGCTCTCAAACAAACAAAACGCATGTCACTGAGCACACAGCACACTTACAGCAGCTCCCACATGATCACAAGTAGAAACAAAGCCTTTCCTTTCTACAAAATAATGTCCTGTTTGAGTTCTTCCCAGGTTTTAAGCAGAGGCAAAGGCGAATGGCCTTGCAGCCACACAGGGACCCAAGTGTCGGCCCTTTGTAGTCTGTAGCTGCCCCTTTGATGTAGATATCCTTTCCTACTGGACAAACTTATCATTTCCAACACTGTGGATTCCCAAGACGCCTCAAGCTTTAATTAGCTTCTTGACACAGGGCACAGCAGTAAAGATCTCACCAAATAGCAGAAGTGGAAGCAGCAGCCACCCTTCCAGCCCTGGCTGTGTGCATTCCTGAACCTGTGAAGCTCTGGGACTTCTCCTGAGGCTCACCTTCACAGCAGGTATCTTCCTCCTACCTGGAAGGGGTAAAAGGAGGTACCCCTTTTACCTATCTGAGGACCTGTGGGTTAAGCCCTCCCTGTTGCCAGCAGACCATTCCTTCCCAAGGAGACCTCCAAGGGGAGCATGATAGGGGCAGTTCTGAGGGCCCCAGGTGGTGCTGGCACACTGTGGGCACTCAGAGCCCACTACCACTGGCAGTGCCAGCAGCAGCAGTGCTTAGGCAGAGAAGAGGCTGAGATGGGAATGGGAGCAGGGAGCACAGTGTGGCAGACAGGGCCAGGCTGAGGCTGCTGAGGGCAGCTGTGCAATCAATACCACTGCTCTGCTTCCTCTCACGTGCCACCAGTGTGACCGGACCGGTCTAGAACCAGGAAACACAGGAAGAATGGGGTTTAAGCTCTGCCTTCAGTAATCTGAGAGCTTTCAGGACATTTTCAGGAGTGCCACAGTATTTCCTCACCCTGTTCCTCTCAACCACAGGGCTGTTTTGAAATGAGGAATCCTATCCCTTTGGCACCTGGCAGCACTGAGTTCATGTGTCTGGGAACAGGTGCTGAGCCAAGCCAAGCTGGCAGGGAGGAACAGACAGGTCTGGGCTGCACTGGTGTGAGGCTGCCATTGTCATGCCCTGATGGAGACCCTGCTATGCCCCAGGTGCAGCCCCAGTGCTCACACCTGGCCAGCAGGCTGAGGGGCAGCAGGCCCTGCTTCCATCACCAGCCATAGCACAGCTGCACTGCTGCTGAGCTGCTCTGCAGGGTCAGGCATGTACCCACATATCCCCAAGGACAGTGCCCTGCTGCCCATCTGGTCGCTCCCATGCAGACTGCATCTGCAATGCTTCTCTGCAGGTTTCTTAGCAGGGTTCAAGAGCACCAGAGAGCCTGGACGTCTCAATTTGACCAAGATCTGGCACAGAAGGCTCAGAGCAACATAAATATTTATGCACACCATTATCACTCCCTTCTATGTAGCCTGGTGAGCAGGACTGGCCAGCACAACTGAGCAGCTGAAATGCTGCAGGGGACAATAGGACTTTAATTACGGTTATGACTCTGAAGAAGCATCTCCTTGCATAGAAAGCCTTTTGGATGATGCAAACTTCAGATGCAGAGTCTAATCTTTACATCAAAATCACTCCTACTGAAGCCAGAGCTCCTGATCTTGGCCACAGYGTGAACTCTCTGCAGGCAGACACAGGAGCAGGCGTAAGCCAGCCTGGGAGGAGGCTCTTCTGCAGGTCAATATTCAAACAACAGCCTGGCAGGACAAATCCAGTGCTTCCATAGAAAGCCCAGAGGCATCTAAGAGGCTACTGCACAGTACCAGTGTCCTCAACAACCCCACCACAGTGGCACCTTCTTGTGGGACGAAGTTCTGCCTGCAACCCTGTCCACAGAGGTGTTGATCATAGCCCATGTCCCACACTGGATCCAACAGCCACAGGAAGGACAACATGCCTGGCCCATGGACAGGGTGCCTCTCTTCCCTGCCATGGCTGGAGAGACGGAAACCTGACGTGACGCCGGTGGCCTCGGACCTCAGATCACTTCCTGCACATGACATGGGCTCCTGCCACCTCCCCCTCTGCATCCAGGACTCCCTGCCAGACACTGCAGAGCGATCCATGCCCAGCTTCAGCAGGAGCTACTGCTCTCCACAGGCCACTCCAACTCACCCTGAGTGGCCCCAAAGGACAGACTAACACCAGACTGTGGAACAGTTAAATCCCAGCACTGGCCTAGCAGGAGGGCCGGGAGATCCTGTTGCTCAGAGAAATGTGTTTGTCCAAGACAAACAGTGGCCGGGCATTGTTTCAGCATGAGTCAAGCGAGTGGAAACACTCCCGTGCCATCCTGTTTTGCTGTCTGGAGGTTTCCCCTACCTTCAGGATATGCAGACAGGCTCCGGGATGTTTCCGATTCGCTGTTCTCTTACTCCTCCATTTCCCGGAATGTCTGTGCCCAGCACTGCTCATTGCACCAGTGCAGCAGCCTGAGCCTTCTGCAGCCCCAGCCTGTGCCTACAAAGTGCAGCCCACAGCCAGGCAGCCAAAGGGGAGCTGATGGAAACAGATGATGGATTGATCTCCATCCATCTTTCCCATTGCTACACAGCAGGAAAGATGGCACCCAGACCCTTTCTGGCCACTGGCTTACCCTGCCCCAGGGAACCAAGTCCACAGCTCCATGAGCAAGCTCGGGACAGCTCTGCTAATTCACCCCAAATCCTCTGATGCTTTGGGACAATGCTAGTGCTGCAGAGAGCTGTATGAAATGGTGACGAAAATGTGAGTGGCAACACAGAGACCCCACAATCACCCYGTAATCCTCCTCCCTCCCCATAACCCTTTTCCCAACTGATGCTTCAAGCCTGCACACATGGCGAACAACGCAGCTGGAGCTGACACCTGTTGTTTAACACCTACAACATGTTTTTTATCTTTCTAAAAGTATAAAAATAGTAAAGAAATTTTTTTTCCAAAGACATCCATGCTTTGTCAGCTCATGTTTGTGTCTGGAAACCCTTTTAGCAGTGAGGTGCGAGCCCCACAGGGTGCAGGGCTTGGCAGGAGGGCAGGCTGGAGTTTGCACAGCTCGCCCCACAACGGGTGATCTGGCAACAAGAAGGATCAAGAATTTGTTTTCACATGAAGATCAAAACAACACAAGAAGAAAAGCACAACATAGCCCAAAGTGACCCAGAATGTCAAAACTGCAACAACAGAAAGTTCAGCCCAAAAATGCAGCCTGTGAGGGCTATTACTGCTTGGCATGTTTGTCCCCACCGTGGGTGGCAGGAGGGGGAGAACACAGCTATGGCTTGGGTCAGGTATTCAGTGCTCAGCCCCATGATCCCCTGCCATGCTGAAAGGCTCTCCAGCAGAGCCCCTCAAACCTTAATTCAGTCCCCTCCAGGCACACCCAGTCTCACAAACCACATCCAAGCAGCAGATCACCATCCCCACTCCCTAGTTATGCATTGAAATAATGCAAAACCCTGCAGAGACAAAAACAAAGTGATTCCACCCTGCACTAATTGTAGGCAAACGAGTGTTTGATTTACCCTGTTCCAGCACCACTAACGACAGGGATCTGCCCTGCTGGGCCCACCAAGGCCACAGCTTCACAGCCCTGCAGCCACTCTTGGCTGGGGCGCTTCCCTCCATCCCCCTTTAAGCTCTAACAATTGCATACCATTAACTGGGGCTGGATTTACCATTCTGGGCAGCAAAATCCTGTCAGGACACCCAAAACAGATACAGRAGCCCTCTACTCTCCAAGCATGATGTCACCCTATGGAGACAAGACCTCAGTATCTGTGTTCCTCTAGTCCCAGCTCTTCCTGCCAAGAGTACAAATCACGAGAGAGGCAACACCTATGCCACAGACAGAGAGATGTCTTTTTTCCAGCTCAGAAATAGTGGTGACTTCTGTAGTTYGAGCAATCACATTCTGTCATATGGTATAGGCTTCCAGGAAGCAATTGGTAGTGACTAACAACCATCAATCCCCTGTTGATGAACTTCTCTCTGTCTCTACCCTCTTCCCATCTGGATACACAAGCATCAAGAAAGGCTGGTCCAGATCTTTGCAGCTCAGCCTTTGCCCAAGAGTGCTGTTGGTAAAGTCTTAAGAGGCTCAGTAGGGAAGTAGGCTTCCAGCAGGGAAGGAAAAGACATACAGACCTCTTAGGCTTTTTTATCTTTCTCCAAGAACTTTTCCATTAGGATTAGCAAATCTAGCCAAGCCATCTCAGATGCTCAAATTCAGCTCTGCTGAGATCCATTAAGGCATCCTGGGATAATTATCTGATCTACCCAGGACTAAAAGAAAACCTGAAATACATCCTTAGAACAATGGCTAAACAAAACCAATTTCTCTAAGCACCTGGAAATATCCCTGTATCCCTAAATCCCACCAGTGGTGGGATTTGCATTATTTCCCATGAATGGGAAGGACTGGGCCACYCCTTTGTGAGTGGTTTCCAGCACAGTTAGCAGTGGCTGTGGACCAAGGGTCTGAAGAGCAAGGGACCATGAGGCCACCTTCAAGCTTGCAAGCCCAGGTCAGCAAGAGCTGCCCATTCAGCCTTCCCAAGGGGAAGCAGAAAGTGCACTCCAGGGACCCAGAACMTCACTGTTGCCCAAACTCAATCCCTACTCTCTGCAATACTCTCAGCCAAAACTTCAGCGCGCCAACACACAAACAATTACAGCACCTCAGCAGGCATGGCTGGGCAAACATGATGTACATGATGTACTCTAGATGTACTAGAGTCCAGGCATGGATTTGGCACTGATGATCAAGAATTTGCCTCWGAAAGTCTTGTGATGATGTGTGAGAACAAGCAAACAAACCACAGCAACACTGTATGGTTTGCTCATATCAATTTACAAGTTTCAGATTAAGGCCCCCTGCAGGGATGGTGGATTGGTCTCCACCATCTCCATCCATCTCCACAAACCACTGCTCTCCAGGTGTTTTTCCAAAGAGCAACCTGAGTTGAAGAGAAGCCACCTGCTGCCCACTCCCTGCTCCCCTCGGGGAGGGGGCTGTACCTGTACACTGGTTGCATTTCTCTGGCAATCCCAATGACTGCTCCCTCTGGGAAGTTGTCAAACTCATCAAACAGATCTCGGATGTTGGTCTTGTACTTCAGGTCCAAGTCTACCTGGATGATCCGTGTTATTTCTGAAAGCACAAAGAGGAAAAGTCAGCAATGTAAGACAAAAGTGTAACCTGTGATTACCACCAGCTACTGGAGGAGCTGAACCCAATGAGGATTTGGTGCAGTCTACTCCATGGGCAAGTCAGAGCAAACAAACCCAGCTGCAACCTCTGCACAAAGCAAACAAACTTCAACCATCAAGAAGCATTTACCACTGTGTGTTTACTTCAGAAATCATTTCTGGTGACCCCCTGCTTCTATCCACTCCCTCCTTCCTTCCAGAAGACTGGTTTTCCATATAACTGACAAAAGCAAGAGGTAGCTTCAACCCAGCCTCTCTCCGTTTCTGGAAGTCCTTCTGTCATGCCAGCCCYGTAAAATTCCATGTTTACTTTCAGCTACCAACTCCGTGAGTGTTTCCCACCTCCAGCCCAAAGAGAATCCATCCCTGGCCCAACATACCAAAGCAATTCCCATCATGGACAGCATCACTTCACCMTATGACACCTCCAGTATCACCTGCACAAACCCATTAGCTCCCAGCAGCTTGCCACGGCTTCCCTGAGGAAAAGATCACAGAGATGAGAGCCCTCTGCCTGCACAGAACTGGTGATCTGCAGCAGCCTGGAACACTATTACTGCTGGTGGTACCCTCTCAGAGGCAAGGGGGGTTGTAAAGACACAGAAGCATATTCCATTTGCAGTGAGACATCAAGAGCAAGGAAAGGCTGGAGGACATCATTCTCAAGSCTGGGCCTGAGGTACTTAACAGGGTCAGGCCCCTGCCTGAATTTGTCCCAGTCTCCTCGGCAGCATGAGAAAGACTGAAAGATGAAGATGCTGCTTGCGAGAGCGCGCAGGAGATGTGCCTTGACAAGACTGCTCGCCCCAGGTGGGTCTGGGGATGCTGCATGGATTGCAGCAGGCCAAGCGCAATGCAGCAAGTGCAAACACTACAAGAGATCAAGCCWTTAGATGGGATCTCCCAGCACCAAGCAAAGCCATGGTCATCTTCTGGCCAGGCCAGCTCAGCCCTTCTCAGGGACTGTGAGTGGAGCCTTCCCCAGGGCATTATGTAATGCCCCCTCTATTTATATGTGTTATAAAAGTCAAGAGTTGCTTAGCACTCAGCAGTAATTGGATTGTAAGGCTGTGTCAATGTGTTTTGGTCCCACTCATCATGCACAGGTGCCCTTACAGCTCCCTGCAGGCTAGACCTGCCTGTCACCACCACTTCAGAGCAATTAGCAAATCAATCCTTCATCCTTCCTCCTGCCCRGTACCTGCAGGCAGGAGGACAAGCCCTTCCTGCCCTCACCTTCTGCTGTTCCTATGATCAGGGCTTCCCATCAGCCTGGTGTTGCTGGGGCAGTGCCACCCTGATTCCTCATGCCCCCACCCTGTCRTGCTTGGGACAGGCTGCTGGCTACTCCTGGCTGCTGAGAGCAGGAGGCAATGGCTCTGTTTTCAGCCCCCAAAGCCACCATGGGACTAGAGACCCAGAGGCACTGAGAGCAGTCAGGCACCAGCAGTTATCCCCCAGCACAGGAGTAGAGATTTGCATTTTCAAAAGTGTTCACTGCTTGGTGTTTGTGTTTCAAGCAGATGCTGGGCTGTACAGCAGCTCTGAATTTTTTGCAGATCTTGCACTAATCTGGGACTCTTGGCAATTGCTCATACCTACCACATTGTCCTCATTTAAGAGCAAAAAGGCCCTGTGAGGTTAAGCAAGAAATATACTGCTTACACTGCGAAGCACCCAAGCAGAAATATAAATCAAGGAGAAAAAGTATCTAACCTACAACTTGGGCTGTATCTCAATTTATTTTTTTAACATCCGTCATGCTCTATCTGCTAAATGGAAAGGCCATGCTCCCTTCAGCTGTCAGTACGGCAATCCTCAGGCCTACCTAGTGTTTACCATCACCATAATCTTCTGTTTGCAGAGATTTAAACCCCAGGCACAGTAAATCACCACAGGCTAAAGCAGGTCTTGACCTGAAAGCAATTTCCCCCAGCCTTCTGAACTGCTTCGAAAATGGCCAGTGCAACTCAAGAATATGAATCAGCAGAGCAGTGGATTTCTGCAGTGAGGAACAAGACAAGTATCCTACATGCACCCAACCTCCTCAGTGGCTCAAACTACAGTGGGGCAAACTCCCAAATCCAAAACATTACCACACTTGAGAATACCCAGACTGGCCACAAAACTCCAGGACAAGAAGACCTTACACTTMAGCACAAGCTCAGCTCCAGAGAAATGTGGGGAGCCTGAGCCCTACAAGGRACTGGGAAGAGGGGATGGGATTCCCAGGGGCATCCCAGCACCACCCCCCTGGTGCACAGCAGCCTCATCAGATTTCAATTAAATCAACTGTGAGCCACGTCATCTGATTGTTCTCTAAAATTACAGCTGAACACAACTGCAGTTAATCACAGTGGAGAATGAAAGCTGAGCTTGGAGGAAGCTCCAATCCCAACCCTGCCTGCCCCAGCACCTCAGTGGGTGAAAGGCTCTGGAGGGTCCCTGTAGCCCAGCCAGCTGTCCCCAGAAGCCTCAGCTGAGCAGGGAGCTGAGCTGAGCACAGCTGCAGTGCCAGGCAGGGATGGCAGTGCCACAAGAGCCCAGCATGGAGACACACAGTTTATTTACACACACACCMTGGCTTCTCCATCCTGCCCTTCCTTAAAGGCTTCCCATGTTTGGCTCACCCCAGCACACTGGTCCATGCTGTGCCCTGCGCTTCCCACAGAAAACACTCACCAAGAAATTAGRCCCAGAAAGCACCAAGTACTTTTTTGCTTTGATTTTTTGAAATATAATTTTTTTTGTTAAAGCAAGCATGAACTGCAACACTGAGATATAAGTGAGCATGGGTGACATAAAGCATCACTTTGCCAGATGCAGCTTGCACGCACAGATTAATGGCTGAGACGATTTCTCTGCCTGGGACTGGCAAGGGGCCAGGCACTAACATTTCTGATGTGTCATGCTCTTTTACCCTTCCACCAAGCCTTTGTCCTGGCTGCCATGTGGGGGTGGAGGGATCGCGTGCTCTCYTAGGCACAAGCTGCTCACAGGGATCCAGCTGGAAATGTGGGAAAAGGCTGAGTGTTCTGCTCAGCAGGGAGTTTTCTAACTTTGCCATACTGTGTAGAACCCCCGACTCTGCTCAGCTCCAGCTCTTCCAGCCACGGCATGGAGAGGGGAGCTGTGCAATTCAGAGATGGTCTCCATTAGCAGTGACAGCTTTATAGGACAGGTTGGCCCCATTTAAAGCTCGTAATCTTTTACTGCTGCCTTGTATCAGCAGCTACAGCAGGGCTGTGCTCCAGGCTTGGCTCAAAACCTCCCCCCAGCCCTGCCCAGAGGCGAATGGCCAGGTTCAGAGATGCCTCATCCCACAACCTCATCCAGTGAGGGGGCAGAGGCAGGCAGAGGTCATGTCCCTGTGCCCTGCTGCCCCACATTCTCTGCCAGGACCCAGTGGGGCTACAACAGCACACAGACAGGTAGCCCTTTGGTGTGCTGAGGGGCACAGCAGGTTGTCTGGATGCTCTGAAAGGCACCCAGGAGCCCCTRTGGTAGCAGGCAGCTTCTGCAGCAAGTCTAACAGCCCTTCCCAAAAACTGCCCCAGGACACAGCAGGGGTAGAGGAGGTATGCAGTGGGCCAGGCCATCCCACCACTGCAATGACACTTAGCAGCAAACTTGGTCTAGATGAGCAATCTGATTTATCAAGTGACACACCTGTCCTTGGCAGGGGGGCTGGACACAGATGAACTTCAGGATCCCTTCCAACCCAAACCATTGYAAGAYTCTATGAAATTGCTCTTCCCAGAAATGTCAGGGAGGATCAGAATGGCAGCAGGGGGGCACAGGGAGGAGGTAAGCTGCTTTGGTGGACCTAGCCAGAGCTCTGGGGATGTCATGCAGCTTCATGCCAACGAGGAGACTCCTCCAGCACAGAATCATGAAATTATTTMGACTGGAAAAGACCTTTAAGATCATCGAGTCCAACTGTTAACCTGGTATTAATCAGGCGGGAACACCYTGACCTCCCCTGCAGTGACTTTTGGGACCAGAGGCGCTTCAAGAGGTCAGATCAAGGGCACTGCTGGGATTGCTGCCCCAGCTGTGACCCAGGCACACCACCCTGCCTTTTCCCACGGAGCCAGCACCTCCCAGTCCTGCAACACAGGGAGGCAAGACCCCACTCCATCCTTCAGGAGGCAGTGCAGGGTGGTGGCTGGGTGATAGCCTGGACAGGGCTCAGACAGGGAGCTGCGGGAGGCAGAGCAGCTCAGTGAACATTCTGCAGGGCCAGCAGCAGCTGCAGCCAGCACGGGTGACACAGTGCAGCCAAGTGACAGGAGTGTCCCCTGCTGGCTGCAGCTCTGGGTGTTGCAGGGCTGCAGTGGGCTGTGGCAAAGGGCCAGGGGGTGGCTGTTCATTTTGCCACTTGACTTGGACCACCAGAAGGGAGAGAGGCAAGCAACCAAAACTGTCTGAGCTGGAGTCAGAAGGGCTGGGGATCTCTGGTCTGCTGGTCTACAAATGCTGGGCACACCTGGACAGCTGCCCCTCTACCTCTCTGAATCGCTTTGAGCAATGTTTTTTTAGTCAGGATTTTTAGCTGTGCCCATTATRACACGAAGATCCCAAGGGAAGAAGGAGATGTGAAGGACCAGCAGTGACTTTTAGATGGCTGCCTTGGGCCATAAACGTCCTGGAGCAGGGCAGCAGCCGCCAGCTCCAGCGGGCAGCATGCCTGCAGRAGCAACACGTGGATCCACAAAGCTGCCTGTGCTGGCTGTGAAACCAGAATCCTTCGCCCTCGCTGCCTCTGAGAGATGTGTGGCCAAGAAAAACTCCACTCCCACAGCCAGCACCATGGCCAAGCATGGATGCAGAGTGGGTGACAGGCTCCAGAGGTCCCTGTGCAACCCAGAGGGTACTGCCCAGCAGCAGCAGCCAGCTGTCCCCAAAAGCCTCAGCTGCAGCAGGGCATGAGAACAGCTGCAGTGCCAGGCAGGGATGCCAGCACCTCAACAAGCCCAGTGTGGAGGCACACAGTTTATTTACACAAACATGCTGAGTTCTCCATCCTGCCCTTCATTAGAGGCTCCCTGGGTTTGGCTCACCCCCTGCACTGGCAGCTGCCCCTGGCCGCTCTCCCTGCTGCTGTCAGCAGGGTTGTGAGCAGCTTCCTCTCCGGCTGTGTGCTCCCCTGGCCAGGCCTTGTTTTCTCCACACACAGCCTCCCCTCTGTGCCCAGCATTAATCACTGCTGCCTGCCCAGCTGACCTCGGCAGCACCAGAGAGCCTCACCCAGAGGAAGCAGCCAAGGCAGGGGCGAACATGCACGTGTGGAAGCATGACACACTCCTCAGAGCTTGCTGCCACTGAGCTGGCATCTGGGGGGCTGCAGTCCCCCTTCCCAGGACATGGTGCTGCTCCAGAGCCCACCCTCCCCARAGAAGATGATGCTACAAAGCTCTGCACCAGCACAGCTTGCCAAGGTGCAGAGCAGCTTACCTTCCAGCTGTGTGCCTCAACCCAGGTCCTGCTGTCTGCCATGCAACCAAGGGTCCCCTCCACTCCCTGGGACAGCCCAGCAGCCTCCTCCCCATCAAACAAACAGCCTCCCTCCCTGCACACAGAGCTCCAGGGAAGTGCAGGGGTGATATGCCCCAGCAGCCCGGCTGCTAACCAGCTTCCTGCAGCACTGATTAGGCACCAGCAGAGCAGAGCAGTGGCTGCAGCACAGCAGCTAATCAGCCTATCAGCTAATTAAAAAATTAGGCTGTCTGCCAGAGATAGATGACAAATCATTGCTACCACCCACGCAGGGCRGGCACCTGGGTGAGCTCAGGGGTCTGGAGCAGCAGCAACGTTCCCAGGGACTGACAGCAGCCTCACTTGGATCGCCTTGCTCCACACCCCASAGCCATCTCCTGAGGGAAGGGGACGACTCAGCAGGAGATGGATGTGTTTTGTTCCAGGAAATTAATTTTTCCTGTGCATCCAAGTGTCCCCTTGTAATCCATCAAGGTCTGAGGGACTAATATTTAGCAGTACTCAACACCTGGGCTCTTACCTGGACTCAAAGGCAGCAACATGGCTAAACATGCAATAGGTTTCAGGATGGAGGTGGAAATGCTGTTTSCCTTGTATTTAATATATGCTACTGCTGGGGGAGGAGTGTGAAAACACTTTTTGGAGCTGGAGGAACAGCAGAAGGAAATCTTTTAATCAGACAAAATGAGGCTTGATTCCAGCTTGCTATAAATTACAAAAGAGTGGATGGAAAGCTGTAAAGTAATGAGCAGGTRAGATGGAAAGGGAAACAAAAAAGAGATACAGGAAAATAAATTTTCTGGGCTCAAATCCCAGTTAACTGCACACATTGGGGGAAAGGGCTGCAGGCAGATTTTGTCCTTGTTTCTTCCTGCTAAACTCTAATGAGCTATGGCAGAGCAGGGWGAGGCTGTGGGGGCAAGCAGCCCTGGCATCAGCASTGGGTGACTCCCAGCAGCTTCCAACCCTTTGGGAATGGGGCAGCTGGTCTGGCTGGGGAGAGAGGAGGGCAGCACCCACCACAGCACCGGGTGATGAGACCCTGCTGCTCCGTGGGAGCTGGGGGAGCAGCCAGCCCTGGCCTGACAGATCTAGGACATCCAAAAATAATCGATGGTGACACTGCAGCAAGGGGCAGGCAGTGGAAATGATGAGAAGTGACACTACCCCCGGGGGCTGTGGGCCACGTCGGCCCCAGAGGCAGCAGTGCCACAGGGAAGGGGTCTGTGCTGTGATGCAGCACTCAGGAGACTTCCAGGCACTTGCTGAGCAGCAGCCACATCCCCCTCATCACAGCAGCCCTTCCTGGCGCCTCCTCCACACCAGGGCTGGGGCCAARGAGCTCTCCTGCCAGGATAGGCATGTCCCACAGGCATAATCCCACAGATGGGATTAGCAGCTCATCTCAGCAGATGTGGACCCCTCTACAAGGCCACAGTCTCCAGTGTTTACCTGGGGTGGGCTTACTCAGGTCTGCTGTTGCCTGCTCCTGAAAAGCATCATGAAAACAACTCTCTCAGCACAACAGGCTCATCCCAGCAAGGAACAATGGCTGGCACAGCTATCCCCATTGCTCGCAAAATGATCACTCCAACATCTTCCCTTCCCATCACAGGACCTGACATAAGTGCTCGCAGCTCAGAGACAGGCTGGGAAGGGAATCTGGCTGTTTTTCACGAGGCTGTGGCACAAAGYAGGGAGGGAGGTTATGAGAGCGCATCAGAAACTATTAACGCTCCTTCCATCCCTGTAAAGATGGAAACATTTTTTGCCAGAAAGCAAACCCTTCAGCTACTGCAGCATCCCTTGGGAGCTGTGGTTTGGGAGCACATGGCTGTGGGACCAACTCCCATGACTCTGCCACAGACCCCAATTTTCTGTGCCTTTTCCCAACATCTCCCCGTTGGTAGCACRCAATCAAGCCTGAAGCACGTGGGACATGGGCACTCTCCTCCCAGCCCTCTCCCACCCAACAGCTGCATCTCTGCATTCCCTGATGTGGTGGGGCTCAGCAATGATGGCAGTGCTCAGCCAGCAGGAAAGGATCAGGAGTGACGCACTTTCAAAATGCTCACTTATTACAATCATTACARTGATTTGCTGAGTTCTGTAGGCAGCTGCCCTGTGCACCAGGAATTGCTCTGCAGCTGACAGGAGGAAGAAGGGGGAGTGATGCCTCCCCACCTCCCTCCACCTCAGAGACCTCTGATGCCCTGTGTGACACAGGATGTGTGCAGTGCAGCTCTGCACGTGGGTGCTGTTGAGGGGACACACCACATGTGGGCACCTGGCACCCCAGAGGCAAACAGAGTCYGACCTGGGCAATCCCACACTGTGGATTCAAACACTGCAGAGGCAATGCTGAATCCTCATGCACACATCCCTACACAAGCAATCAACAATGTGTTCAGGATGCTGCCTCTGGGATAGCATTCCTTCCCAGAAGGTCACTAGCAGAAGACAGCTACTGGTTGAGGCATTATTCCAGTACACAGAGTGCTTTCCTGGTACCTCTGTGCTTAACCCTTCTCCCAGCTCCCAGGCTCTCCACCTCCACAGCCAGAGGCAGGAGTGCTCCAGGTGCCTGGCCTTGGCACAGGCAAAGTGYCCTGAGAAAGCACAGCACAGCTCAGTGCCTGCTCCAACACGTCTCCTGGCTGGCCTTTGCCTTCCCTCCAGCTCTGCTTGGTGGGAAAGGCATAAGCTGATGTTCACAGAGGCCTCTGTCTCCAGGCTGGTAATCCCAGAGCAGACAAAGGCTGATATCAGTTTCGTGGGAGACCAAGCTGGAGCCAGCAGCTGGATCCTGCTGCAGGCAGCACCAAACCCCAAGCAACTGGGGCCTGGTCATTGTCAGGCTGCTTGGACAAACATCATTATAATCTGGTCTATGCTTAACAATCAGTACAGCTGTTGATAATGAGCTGGAGAAATTGCCCTGTTCAGAGTCTGAAGCCAGGGAGACCACTGGACTTCCCATGGATCCTGATGTGTCACAGGTGCTGTCTGGACACTCGCTATGCAGCCAAAGGCACAGCTCCCTGCTGGCAGTCCCTTCCCCAGACAGGGTGCTGCTTATTCACCCCCAGCACCCACATCTGTGTCCTCCTGACATGTTCCTGCAYAGCTGGCAGCTCCAGGACACACTGGGGCTTGCTGTCCCAATACACAGCAGCTGGCTGTGATTCTCTCATCCATGAGGCAGCCCAGCACCTACAGCATCCTGTAGAAAGGAGCTCTACAGATCACCACACTCTGTTTTGAACATCCTTTTCAGCAATTCTGATGTCTCCCAGTGCCTGTGCAAACTTCTGCCTGGTATGGCTTGCGGCTTCATGGACCACACCACAACCCCCTTGGCCAGCCCCCTCCCAGACTGGAGAGTCCCAGTCAGCCAGGCTTGTCCCACACAGAAGCCAAGGCCCTCTCTAAACGTCTTTCATTTTTTACCAAATGTCGATATGCCATAAATTTTGGCAATACATAACAATTAGTTCCACTCTGTTCTCCTTCTTCATAGCTCCACATCTTTATTTAGTCCCACAGAGACTTACCCCCTTCTCCCMCTGCTGCCTAGCTCCCCTACAAGCCCCCTATGAACAGCCTTACCACCAGCAGAACAAGCTCCTGAGTTTTCAGGCAGCAAGTACCCAGGGGCATCTTCAGCACCTGGAAGATGCAGAACGCTGCATGAGGGCCAGCCTCACACCCTGCAGAGCCCAGGGGCCCTCTGCAGCCTTTGCTCATGTTCCCACCCTTTATCACAGCTTCTGCCTTCAGGCTGGGCTGGACAGTGAGAGAGAAACCCTGAGAACGCCCTCACACGCTACTAGGGGGAGGAGATCACCACGCCCAGAGATGCTGCTACTTCCCATGGAGACAGSCAGCTGTTTGCAGCAGCCAGGAAACTGCTACCTCCAATTTGTCAAATACCATCTCCAGTCAAGTTCTGCTAAACACCCTCACTCCATGGGAGTGAAGCACAGTACTGTCAGCCAGGTTTCTGAGCCTCCCCTGAACTAATGGGACTCCACTCCTCTGTCTAAATTGGCAGAGATAAGCCACAAAGCTGCTTCTGTGTCATGTCTCATTTTCCCTGTGCTCCTTAYTCTCACACAGGGCCATCCTGCTGCAGCACCATCAGTAACACCAAGGGAATTGAACACCAAATTTTTCAAAGCTCTACCCAAGCTGCTGGATGCTGCTGGCTCTCCCTTGGCCCACCAGCTCCTTAGGAATAACACTTGTTAAACAAATTTTTCCTGAAAACTACCTTGGGCCAAGAATGGGTGCCAAGAATTCCCTGTGGAGCTCCCAATTTTCCCAGGCTGCCCTTCTGTCACCTCAACTCCTCCTCGCCTCACTTGTGGCACCAGCAGTCTGTCCCCAGACCTTGCCTGCCAGGCAGACCTGCCCAGACATTACTACTTCATGTACCAATAGAAGGGTGATAAAAAGCTTGCTGGGCTGCCTGATTCACACAACTAAAATGACAAGTGATAGAGGGACCAAAGCCAGTCAGGAAGGAAGAGGTCTCCTCTGGATGGGCACACTGWAAAGGAAAGTGAAAAGATCTTGGTCCTTGGTCTCCTTCCTCCTCTTTTCATTGCTCTGCAAGTCTCAAGACCATTTCATGCTGGCATTGTCCTCATCCTGGCAGCTCCTTCTAAGCCTGAACCTGCTTGTCCTCTCTGTGTAACTTTCCCCTCACTTCCCCCTTCCATCAGAACCATTCTGATGGATCAAGCACCGCTCCAGCTCCCCGGGCCYGGCCACACCACATTAAAACAGGATTTATGAGCCTCGAGCACAGACAAGAGTTATGCAGTCTGCACTTCTGCGTGCTGCATACCAACTCCCCAGCTGGTTTAAATCAGATTAACTCCACTGATGTAAGACATTTAAGGCAAGAGTGYTCCATGATTTACACCAGCTAAGAAGCTGTTACATTATAACTTGGCAGCTGCAGGTTTTAGATGTGAAGTTTTTTGGGCAAAGATCCCCAGCAACAGTAAACGATAGAGCAGCTGAGTGGCAAACCCCACTTAACCTCAGTGCAATGTGCATGCAGTCAGCACATGGCCCACAAAAGTCCCTAAAAACACAAAAATAACCTGGTGTTCAGTTTTCAGTGCCACCAGTCTGCAAAGTCAATGCCCCATCATAATCCATAGATTCCAAACAAATCACTAAATCATGATACTGTGGAAATGCCTCTCTTCAAAAAATGATTTATTTGGTAAACTAAAGCCAGGCAATTTTAGTACAAAGGTCGCTTGCTACTGAAAAAACCCCTATAGACTGATTAATGCAAATGAACACACCAGAGAGTTTAATATTCAGATCAGGGCCTTCATTTCTGCTAGAGGATGCTCAAGCTTCCAATCAAATCTGGATTCCACAAAAAAATGGCACTAATGCTATGGAGCCAGATGTGCTTGGAGACATGCACAAAAAGACACAGCACGCAGGGCAGAACACAGCATTCAAGGCAGAAGAAATGGCAAAGAAAAACATCAGGAAAAATGGTAATACTGCCTGAAAAAGAGGGCTTGGTCCTTTCTCCTCCAACTTAGCAAAGTGGCTTCTTCAGCCCAGTAGATACTGCTTKTCAGAGTCAGGAGGGCAGCAAGAGCCCAGTGCCATTCCCACATCACCTGCAAGCCAGCGAGTGGCAGCAGAGCTGCAGCCTTTCCTGGGCCTCTCCTTCAGTGCTGGCTGCACAGGGAAGAGGCCGGTGAGCCCCACCAGCCCCATAAATCACCAGGCACCCAGCACAGCAAACCTGACCTCCCTTGCAAGGGAAATATAAATCAGCTTTACTAGCAGCTTCTGAAACAAAAACTAAACTCACTAAACTGTAAAAATGCCTCTTTAAACATCCTGTGCCCCGAACAGACCATTGAAAGCCCTGTCAGGCTGAGGGAGAGCAAACAAGCTTTCCATGAGATGAGGGCTGATGAACTGAGAAAGGCATTTCAGACTGAGCAGCTTCTTGCTGGCAGGCAGCACGACAAGGATATCTTTAGCACACAGCAAAGACAGAGYAGGGAATCAGGAGGAGTGAATTAGCCAGCATTAATACCATCATTTGTATGCAGTGTACTTCAAAGYGTTCCCAGTGCAGACAGCACCAGACACACACAAAATTACCCAAGTCTGGGGGAGARCCATGTAGAGCACATTTGCTGGAGCCCACAGAGTAATGATCAGTGAGCTTGGATGGGACCCTCAGGGCCACCACTGTCCCACTGTTTAATGAGCTAATGTGGGAAGGCATGAGGACAGGGGCAAGTCCACAAAGGACAGAGGAAGTCTCATGAAGCACAGCAGAGGTAGGAGCTCCTAAGTAGAGCCAAACTAGGACAGGACTCAGCAGGGCCACAGGGGAGGTGTATCTGCTCACATCTCAGCAACAGTGCACCTGAGATCCATGGTAGGAAGTCTGCAGGGAGAATTAGAGCTGGGCAGAGGCTCCAGATGCCAAGGAAGCTGCTGGTGCCAGTGGTGCCAGCCCTGGGAACATGCACACATGTGGGAACAGGCCACCATTGCGTGACATCCACAAGCAGCTTTRAGAGGCTGGTCACCTCCTCCTAGGGCAGGTGTATGGCCAGGCAGGGTCCTGAGGCTGCTTGCCACCACTGCCACCTGCAGCCTGCCATGCCCAGGGAGGACATGTGACCAGCCCAGGAAGGGATGCTGCCATCACTGGTGCACCAGGCCAGCCAGGCAGCTGGCAGGGAGAGCCCAGGGACAAGCAGGGCTGCAGGAGCTCCAGTGAAGAGGTTTGGAGCCCAAGGACACAAAATCCTACTTGTGCAACCAAAGACTAGAGAGCATGCTGGTTCCACGAGAGGCAACTGCACACAGCCAGGGGAGGAAAACGGCATCAGCTGAGCTGAGCCCCTTCTGCCAGTTGTCTTGTTTTCCTGCAGAATTCTTGTTGTTTCTGCACTYGATAACAGCAGAGGCACAATAAGGAAACTTAAGTGATCAGTGGCTGCTAATCAGCAAAGCTTTCCAAAAGCTCCCTAAAGCCAAGAGGAAAGAATCAACAATTACTCCCTGCTGATACTCAAGAGTGCACAGCTACACCACAGACACACAGCACCTACTTCTGCTGGCACCACAAGGGGAAGGGGGCCGTAAACACACAGAGAACAGGCCTGCTTGCTCCTGTCTCACCTCTCCTATCATCTCAGGGCATAAAGGCAGGGCCAGCTGCCACGTGACAAGRAGAAACTCCTGTCACTCGTGCCAGTGGAGACCCGGATGTGGTCTTGGACTGATAAGTCCATCACTCTGCAGAAAGGAGCAGAATCCTAGGAGTCCATCCCAMAAGTTTATTAGCTTTGTACTTCAAATAGCACCGGCTAACATCTCTGTGCAGAAGAGAAAGTGAGCCTGTGTTGSTGGAGGCAGCAGAGCAGAGACCTACCTTTGGGCATGATGCGATGCATTGCAACYGACAGGAAGAAGATGGAGTCGCTGTAGTAGGTCCCCGATCCAGCACTGAAGTGTTTCTGCATGGCCTCAACAATGGGAAACAGCTTTTCTGTCAGCTCATTCACATCATGGACGATTACCTGGCAGAGACACCAGAAACACCACTCAGCCACCGCCCCCGGGGACAGGCCCAGCTCCAGCAACCTCTGCCCAGGCCCCACCAGCACGGGGCAGGGGGGAGGTTGGTAAAGCGCAAACAGTGCTGCTGGCACTGCAGCTGCACAAAGTGGCCTGCCTACCCTGGCCCCTGCACATCCTCCTGATGCAAGAACAGGMCAAGTGCAGGGAAAGGAGGACTTTCACAGCCATTTTGTGACAGTAAGGTGGGCAGAGACTTGAATCCCCTCACACAACCAAGTGTGTTCCATGTTTTGGGCTGTTTCTCTGATCTGTTCCCACCGCCTGATGCAAGCACATATCTGGTCTCCCATATGGAGTCCATCAGAAGAGGCAACAGCTCGCTCCAGGCTCTGGTGTGCTGCTGTTTAGAGCCAAGCCAGACCACATCACTTACCCTGAGGACCAAGGCTTGCTCCCTCCTACAGAAGCAGGCTGTGACAGGGCAGGGACACAGCCCAGATTTGCTGCTCCTCAGCCTGGCATGGAGGCAAGCTCTGCAGCACGTCSCGGCGGGGCTGCAGGGGGAAAGGGAGGACAGGCCACAGCACGCTGACGAAAATCCAAACATCAGGAGCTACAGCACAGCAGAGCAATTCTGTAGATGGATCTCAGCCTGTCGGCACTGGAGTTTTKCTGGTGCTCTGCCAGCCCTGCTCTGCATCCCTCAGCCCTGCGGGAGCCCATGCACCAGCAYGGGCCCTGGCACGCCTGCGCCAGCTGTGGCTGTGTCCCAGAAACAGGAGCAACCCCAAATGCACCTTGCCAGCTACTGACATTTTACAAGCTTATCATTTATTTTGGTCAAAGTCCAATGGACAGGAACTTTCATGCAGCTCGTTATACCCACAGAAGGATACAGGTCACTGAATCACACAAGATAATAAGAGGGATTTTCAGGATAATTAAGAGAGATGAGGGACATGACCCTGGTGCAGATAAGGGGCAGTGCAGGAACTTGAGTGTGGAAACTTGGGGTCGTGCTGCCTTCTTCAGATCAGGGAAAGCAGAAAAGCCCTGCTGGAACTAAAGTCCAGCAAGGACATGACATTGCAGCAGTACTTGAATTTTGTAGAGGGGAACCTATCGCCTTTGTCTGAGGGATATCAAGACACTTCCACAAGCTGGCCCTGCCTTCAGCAGGGAACCCAAACCACCATCTTTTTAGCTTGCTTTCAAACGAAACTATTTCAATGGGTGTACAGTTTCACTTCTTTCCCCCACTAAAACTTCATCTGTTCAAGAACAAGGGGCCCTGCACTATATACATAAAACATGCAGGATAGAACACCTGCTTCAAAATTTTTTTTTTTTTATTAAAAGAAAACCTAAACCAAGCCAAATGCTTCAGAGGAGAAGGTGGCTCTGGAGCCTGTGCTGGTGCAATGACCATCCTCTCTATGGGGTGCACAGGGGCTGCACTGATGCTCAGCTGGTGCAGAGACTGAGGCAGTGGGCAGTCTGGAGCTTCTCCTTCCACAGCTTTTTGCAGAATACCTTGCTCAGACCAACGCACTCTCAGGGCAGAGTGGAGCTTGCTGGATGCAGGGCTGTGCTGGYGGCACCCACGGTACTGAACACACTGAGGTGATGGGCCTGTGCTGGCACTGGCCAGGATGGCYGAGCCAAGGCAGGGCAGTGCTGGGRCACAGGCACAGCTGAGGCCCTGTGGCCTGTCCTGGGGAGGGCGCCCTCCACACCCGCGCTGGGCCCTGGCCGCCAGCCGGGTGCCGCCCGAGGCCCCGCGCAGGCTCCGTGGCCAGCTCGGCCCTCGGCGGGGCGGCCCCGCTGCTGTCCCGGCCGCTGGGCTCGGAGCCAAGGCCTGCAGCAGAACAGCAGGAAAAACACAGAACAACACGTTCCAGGAAAGCGCATTGGGAGAGCTCATCAGCAACCACACCTGGCTTTGGGTAGCACGGCACAGTCCCCAGGACACTGCAGGGGAGGAAACTCTTTTACCATTAGGCAGCACCTCACCCCGGCTCTGCACCGTTGTGTCATCGCGGTGACAGTGGCCATGCTGACCAGGACAGCGGCCAAAGGAGACCAAACAAGCAAACCACCACTACTCTCCAGGTGCAAAGGCACTGARAGCCTCTCACGAAACTGAGCACCACCAGCACGGGGATGTGTGATGCCCTGTTCCCAGCCCAGCTTGGCAGGGGCAGCTTTGGGGGCTGGCTGGGCTGGAGGAGCATGGAAGAGAAATACAGCACCTGTAACCACCCTTCTGAAGGCAGCCTGAGGTGTGTACAGTACATAAAAAAGGGGGGGAAAACACCAAACCAATTCCAGTCACCTCTGAAGTGAGCACACTGCCAAGCACCAGTGGACAAAATTTATCAGAGAAATACTCCTGAAACTCAAGACATAGTATCATCTGCCTTTCCACTCCTGCCAAAGAAAACAGGAAAAACTTGTCTTTTGCCCACTTTTTTGTACTTCTGCAAAGCAAACTCCTGAGCAGCTGAATTTTGCTCCGGCAGCCACAGGCCAGGCAGCCTCTCTGGGACTGTGAAGACTTCTTCCCTCCTCATTGCTGATTTTAGTACAGCTTGTTGATCTGCTGCTAATTTTGTACTTCGTTATTTATTTGTGTAACAGCTCTTAGTAAATCCCTGTAGCTAAATCCRACCACGTTTGCTGAGGACATTAAGAAAAGTTCTAGGGGTTTCCTGTGCAAGCACAGTTTTATAAACACACATCCCACACTGATGAAAGACCCTTTCTAGTGATTTGCTAGGAAAAAACAACCTGCATTTCTTTTTCCTTTAACTTTCCCTCCTTCCCACGTCGACCATCCCCGCAGGTCTTCGTAAGCATGGCGTGATGGCAGCCCAGTTACATCCACTCCAGCAGCGTCCTTCGTGGGGCTCATCTGAACAGGAAACCAGGACGAGCAGAGAGCTGAACGCGTAGTTCGTGTTGTTATGGCAGGAAAATGGAATCGCACAAGGAGTCGCAGCTCACAGCCTGGAGYGGCAGGAAACGGGGCGAGCTGCTGYTCWGTGTAAGCACAGTGTGGGCCGAGGCTGGCCCAGGCTCGCTGCCGGGCACATCCCGCGGGCCGGGGGTCGGGAGAGGCCACAGAGATCCCCTGCCAGCCGTGTGCGGGACTCGCTCGCTGTCACCAGGCCCCGGCASGAGCCCACCGAGGCCCCGCACGGCAGGACGGCCGCGGGCCGGGCCCGCCCTCCGCCTSCCGGCTGCAAACGCGGCGCACGAGCTCCCTCTGCCGCCGCTGCCCGGCTGCGCTCCCCCTGCACATCTGGGGCGCATCCGCACGGCCACGGGAGCGGTGACGCCACGCAGCGACTGCCCCCGCCCGGACAGCCCTGCCCTGCCCCGTCGGGAGGGTCCAGCGCCTAAGCTGTTCCCACACCCCCACCGCCTGCACCCCACAGCCCCTCTGCCCTCACTCTGCACACTGGCCCCGGGCTGCAGCCGGCTGCTTCCCTCTCCAGGAGACTTTGAAAGCGCTGAATCCACCTAGGGAGAGAGGAAAAGCTGCCCACAACCTCTCCCAAAKGTTACGATCCATGTCTGACTCTGGGCTTCACTCTAACAGAGAACTCAACTGATCCCAGCTTTGCTAAGATGGGAGGGCAAGGGCAGCTCCAAAAGCTGGGCCTGAATCAGTTCCTCATGAAGAAAAGGTAAAGTTCAGGGTGTTTTATCAGTCTGGCCTTAGTGGCTCCAGCTGCCCCCAGAGCACTCTACCACACCTGTGCTAGGAAAACAGCATAAGAACCAGGAGAGTGTTCTGCACACACCAGGAGGAGCAGGAAACGAGASGTCTCAGGATAGAGATGGGTTACTGCTGGAGCTAGCTGAGCATCAGCTTCAACATTTTAGCAGGAGCACCAGAAGTCCATGCTAGGCATAAGTTTCCCACTGATAAAGAAGAGGAATGGGATGGGCTACAACAAGAATAAAGAGGTGCTGTCACCTGCTGGCATTCCAGAAACTGGCACAGGATTAGGACAAGGCTGCRTGCTTGAGAAGCAGAACAGCCTCTGCTCTGTACCTAAAAGCAGAGAAATGGACTGGTCCAAAACACACTGGCAACCATAGGCTAGGCAGTGAAACCAGGGTACATCGGGCTCTGCCAGGAAAGAGAGAAGCAGCTGTCCCACTGAGCAGATCTCAGTGAGACCTCACCTGAGGCCTCCAGATCATGCTGCCTGCCTACAGCCAGGAGAGCAGTTCTGGTGCCAGCCGTACTCACCAAGCCACGAGCCAGGTTTCACTGTGACTCCGCAGGCACCTACAGACAGGGCCCAATCCACAACAGACAAATCACTTCACGCCTCCAACTCCAGTTGCTCTGGAGAAATGAGGCTGGCCAGGGTGCCTGCTGAAAAGTCTCAGAAGGACAGATGGCAGTAAGGCAGCACCCACACAAAGGGGTCACTGCAAGGGATGTGCACACCAGAATGGCCTGGGGGGGTCCTCCCACTCCAGGAGACATAATACCAAAAAGTGGGTTGGGCACCACATCAGCACTGCCCCATCATGGGGCAGTCAGTCCATCCTGCTGTGGAGTGCAAGAATCCTCCTGAGGGAGCTGTGCACACCCTCCAAACAGCCAAGCACTGYTGCATAGTGTGGGTCTCCCATCATGGGTGCATGATCTGACTGAGGGCCAGCACTAGGAAAGGACTTGTTTAAAGAAAASCAGTGGTGGAATTATTGACCAGGAAAGTGTCTGTATGAAAAACGTTAAGGTTACACTTCTAGTTTCATCTTGGCAGAATTCAGCTAATATGAAATACAGGACATATGAGCAATAGAAGTTACAGCAGAACTAAAGGACACTTCCAAGCCATGCTCTGCAGCAGCACCTCAGGACAGGAGAATCAGGTTACCTGGAATCTCTGAACTTAACACCCCTCCAGCTCTCAGACACGCGTTTAATGCAAAGGGAAGCCTGACCTTGCATAAACCACGCTGGCTGTGGATTTGGGAGGCAGAACCATTTCCCCAGAAGAAGGAACATTTGCACGTGGATGCACTCCAGCYCCTGCAGGCTCTCCATTCCTGCTCTCAAGAGTCACTAGCAGCAGGCCAAGCTTGTCTCCTGATCGGGAACCCATTGAGATACAAGCACACGTGGTCCTTGTGCCGGGATGCTGAAAAGCAGGACCAAAGGGCCTGCAGGAGAGCAGCACCGCTTCGAGCAACTGCTCCTCTCCAGCACAGGTGGTGTGCGGAGGTGCTCCCAGGCCACGCTGCTGCCCAGCCCCAGCTGAGAACCACCGGGCTGTACCGGGACACCTCCCCGGAGGCAGCAGCGGTGGAGACAYAGAACAAGCCCCTCAGGACTCCCGAGACTGGGGAGCAGTGAGGCTCCTCCAGCAGAGAGTGGGAGCCAACCGCTCTGCTGGGAGGCGGCACACGGGCCGTTAGCTGAGGGAGCTCCTCCCCGCGGGCCCGCTGTTCCCAGAGTGCCGCGGGACCCCCGGCAGGCCCCACTCTCTCCCCGGGCCCGGCCCGCCCCTCGGCCCCCGCGCACCTGGTGGCGGAAGGCGGCGCCGCGCAGCAGGTCCCGCAGCAGCCCGAGGCCGATGTCGCGGCTGGCGCCCTCGGTGACGAGGTGGAGGTGCAGCACATCGGCGGCGCCCAGGCGGCCGTGCCGCAGCAGCGAGCGCAGCGCCGCCTGCGCCTTGTCGCGGAGCGCGGGGTTGCGCTCCGCCTTGGTGAACATGAACAGGAGGTGCAGCCCGCGGGGCCCCGGGCCGGCCGGGGCGGGCGGCGTGGCGCGCAGGCGGCGGGTGGCGCTGGAGAAGGTCTCGCCGCCGCCGCCCAGGTAGTAGAAGGCGCAGACGGCCAGGGCCGCGGCCGCCGCCAGGGCCGCGGGCTGCGGGCAGCGCAGGCAGCCCCGGCGCGCCGAGCCCCGCAGCGCCGCCATGGCGGGGCGGCACCGCCCCCGGGCCCSGGCCCGCCCCGGCAGCAGGGCGGGGACACCGGGCCGGGCCCGGACAATGACACACCACACACGCCACAGTCAAGTTTTACATACAAACTCTACAGCCGTACATAACGCGAAGGAGGGCGGAGTATACAGTTTGTACAATTACAGCTTAAGGGGGGGAAGGGTTATTTTACACTTTACTGCTGGAATGCTTAAAAAACACCGAGTACAGAGGAACGCGCGGAGGGAAAAAAAAAAAAAAGTTCATTACTTCGAAGAAAGTAACGTCTCTGCTTGAGGAAACGATGATTTCATGGCGATTTCTGTCAAAACATGGAAAACTTAGGCTCCTAACAGAAAAGTGAGTGGAATTTTTCCTCCTCTGTCATCTCCTTCCATGGGAAGAGAAACAAGAAAATACTGTGTGCAAAAAGATAAAGCAAGCATATGAAAGGGTATATACCAAAGTGGTACACTCATCCTTTTCCCCAGTAGTGCCTCTCCAGAGTTGTCCCTGTTTTAAAACTGTGCCTTTGTGTAAGCACAGGAGCAAGGCATGTTGGCTGTCAGAATGCACAARCCATAAACTCCAGCTTGGGAAAAAGTGTCCATAATGAATGGGGCACAGAYTGTAGCCTGAAAAATTGATTCTCAAAATACTTTGTGTATTGAAGAATCAGAATAATCAGCTAAGTCCTTTTGACASTGTAAAAATATCATGTCCTTTGTACTTACATATTATTATTTGCATTTTCATCAAAGGGTTGTTTCATAGTCACTGTGTTATTTGAGATTCTCAAGGTGAAGTAGCAGAGGTAACATCCACAATTTAAAACAGATGGCTGCAGAGAAGCACCAAAGTCCTGGAAACATGACATCAACCCTCCATTTGTTCTAATTCTCACCTTTTTAGTTTAGTGCTACAAAGTTTATGCTCTATCCAGGAGACCTAGTAATTTGGACAACACATGTGTACTGATGTCATAATGCAAAACAGGAGAAACTTCCTCTWGTACAGGGATTTGCTGACAGCAGTTGGAAGGTCTGGTTGCATTTTCTAAAACTATTTCAGCTCAGTATACAAACAGATAAAATATAAAACCCCACAGAGTGAAAAATGCAGTATTAATACTGCATTTTAGCACTGTAACATTAGAAGTCACAAATGGTACAATCCAAAATCTCCAAAACCAGTGGAAAGACTGCCACTGATATCAGTGACTTCCTGGACCAGGTCCTAATGGGGAGAGAGGCCGAAGTCCACAATGTACTAATGAGCACCTGGAACACAARCGCATCCATCCGATTGCAATGTGGGCTGTTTGTGAAAGCAAAGAAATATCTCTACAATCCAAATTCACCTTCACCCAAATCCATATGAACAAATTCCAACTGTCTAACACAGGTAGTGGCATAATTCAATATGATCATTCAGAAATTTAAGTTTATATGCACCTGAAAAAGGCTTTAACTGAGTGCAGTTTATACCAGACATCCTATCATTCCCAAAAGGACAGGGGAACAAGGCTGAGGATSACAAGTGACACACCTACTCCCTAATCCATTGAAGCTCCAGAGCTCCTGACAACTCACATCACCTGTCAGTCAGGTGGGGTTCATCCTTCAGCACAGACAGACTGACACTGCTTCCCAGACAGATGAGAGTCAGGAACACAACACATGGATGTGTAGAGCCACAGAAACAACTTCTTAGTCTAGAGAAATCATCCTGCAGAATTTGTCACAGAGATTTTGTGGYCAGGGAGGAAATCACCAGTGTAGATTTGAAATACATCTCTCAGACCTGCTCTCCAGCAGCCTGGACTGAGACAGCAATTATGCTACTAAGCTTTAGGCAGCTTTAMATTTCAGCCAATCCCACTACACACTGCCTGCCAGCCAGGCTGGGAAAGACAAACATTTAGAAAAACCTGTGTCTAAGGTGTATGTTATGCAGTCATATCTTACATTGTCACATCTGTACACCAGGAATCTTATTTTCTCTAAGACCTACTAAAACACCCATYTCCTGGTAAATACTGCTGATTAGGAAGTATATTATCATTTCATAGGCAGCTATTTAAAAACCAACTTACTAAAAATTACTGCTTACAGGTGATATCCTTAAGTTTCTTATTATTCAGATTAAATGTGCACTTTAAATGGGCAGAATCTGATTTTCCTACCATAATTAGACCACATACAAAGCAAGAACTGTCTTGTAAGATTATTCTACTTGGAAATAAAATCCACTGGACAATTCTACAACACTACTAATTTTGTAGCAATAATAATATGCAGACTATTACATATTTGATGCAAAATTATAAATGTTTGAAATACCTTCTTCAAACTTAACGTGCCAGAAAGTTTAAMTTTACCATAGTTTACAGATGTCAACTTGTTTTATCCCGGTTTTGCTTGTCTTTCCAAGGAGAAAAGCCAATTCATTTCCTAAATACACTTAAACAGCAATTTAACAATGCCACAGCTATTAGGATTATTGAAAACTCACATTGATGCTATGTCACCTAAAAACTCTGCTGAAGCTGTCTCCATAGGGTACACAAATAGAGGATAAAGAATTGCAKCTGCTGGTTTGAAGTTTAGGAGGATTATTATCTAGGTATAAATAACTTGATATATAAGCACATATCTAGAGACACCATTTATACATACACAAGGGCAGAGTGGGGCTCACTACTGCATAAAGCAAATTGTCTTGCTGCCCTCACAACACAGTTGCAGACTGTGCTCATTCATTACTTGACAGAAATGTGCACTGAAATTCTAGTTTTTCCTGTGCTCACCTTAGTTTAGACAACACATAAACATACTCATCATTGCAAATCATACAAGGGCTACTGCTTCCTGATAGAAGGGACTGATTGCCCTAAACTTTGAGTGGCTGCAAGACATGAGACTTTTATACTGGGCTTGTAGTGAGAACAGCAAAAAGCAGAAACAGCCTTTGTACAACTGTTCTACACAAACTTTGTTGGCTCAATATTTACTTTCATGTCTCAAATTTAAAGTTTTCATGTCAAAATACTACAAACAAACCCCACATCATGTCCAAAAGGATTAAGTTTATTTTTCATGAAAGGTTCCACATGCCCATTTAGAAGGATACYTGCTGTGCTGAAAGTTTAATTTAAGAGGAAAAGAAAAAAAAAGGAAAATGGACTGCTCTTAGGAATTTGGTCCCCAGGATATATCCCTTTGTGACTGACCTGCAGTCACCAGCATAAAGGCCAGCCTGGTGCTAGAGCTTACACTGGGTAAGAGCTTGCAGAAGAGCAGGAGCTGTCACACCTGTGAAGAACAGCCTACCTCTAACCAGAGTCACCACAGAAACACGAGAATCTGTTGAGCTGCAGTCCCACAAATGGAAGGACAACTCAGTAAACCRTTGCCCAAATTCCCTTCCAAACAGTCCCAGAAAATGCAACCCAGACCTTCTGTCAGAGGCACATTGTTTATGGGATAGGGGGACAGATGCCAGTGATGGCCCCRGGCAGCAGAGCTGCTGTGAGCACCCTGCAGCTCTGCCACCCCTGAGCTGCAAAGCTGGCCATGAACAGGGGCTGCTTTACACTCAGCCAGCAGGGACTCAGGGGCTTGAAACATCTTCAGCTGCTGAGGTATAKGTACTGGAGAACATAAACCAACTCATACACTTCCCCAGCTACCACAATCTAAAGCTACATTGGAGTGGTCATTTTATCCAAACTATCTAACAAAATGCATACAATTCATTCTGTTAAAGTAAAAAAAGACTTGCACTATAAGCTTCAGGTTCTTTTCCTTCTTGACACTTAAGACTTCTGGGAATCTGACTGCTGGAAGCGGTTTAACTTCTCTGGATTATTTGATGCCATTTGAGAAAAGTCACGAAAAATGTCCTGATAAATTTCATCTCCTAGGTGGAAAAGAAAAGAGAAACAGTTTTAAACATTTGTAATAGTCAACAACACCTACACTGCACAAATGCCCTACTGTGCTATCAATTACTGTGTAACACTTAATTCATGTATGAATACTGCTTCTAGATGGAGTGATGCTGATGTGAACTCTGAGGGACTGGTTACTTGCATGCATGTTCTGTAGAAGCAAATTAAACAAAGCCAAACTATACCTGAAATAGTACCTCACAGGCAGCCACACAGAGGAAAGTTCAGAGTTAGAAAGGAAAAGTTAAAGCACTTTAAAGCAACTTAAAAAGAAAAAAAATATTTATTAGCTGTTAAAGAATAAAATCCTTGTTTTTGCAAGGAACTGCTAACCAAGATTCTTTACAGAAAAAAAGAATTATGGCATAAATAAAGATTTACTTGGAAACAGAGATCAGAATTCTTACAGCCAAACAGAATTCTCCATGAAAGAAACAATCAGCAAACAATAATATATATATTAAAAAAGCAATCTTAAGTAGATAAATTATTGTTCATAAATTACTTTTGTCTATTACTTCAGCAAAAATAAAATTTCTACATTGATTTCATCTACAACTTTCATTACATTTTTCAGTTTGATCTATAAGAACAATTGATACTTCCCCTAAAAATCTTTTTTTTTTTTTAAATCTTCACCCTTTGTGCTTAAACGCAACCCTACTAATACAATATATTCAAAAATGTGCTCCTCTCCCTCCCTGTCTACACAGGAAAACACATTCAGGAGGGACTACTTCTTGAGTCATTGCCAAGTCATTCTTTTGCCACTTTAAAATGGACATTTTTTCATTCATTTTCACATTCTTTCATCTATTGAAGCATTTTGGGCCTTGAGCTCAAGTTCTGTTTTAAAACACTAACATCTTCAAAAGGRATTTAATGCATCAAACATTTGGTTGGGTCAGGAGCTATGTARCCATCCAAATTAGATGGCCAACATAGATGGCCACACAAGACMCAAGATCCCAGCACTACTGTTTCTTGCTGACAGCTTGATTAATAGCATGACAAAGAAATCAAACCAAAATCTCTCTCATCTTGTATGTCGAATATGAAGATTTTTTTTTCCTAACATGATTGTGGAAGAAAAGAATGTTTTTGTGCTTAAAAGTTTGCACTACTGGGAAAAGTTACATTGTTTCATTTTTCAAATTTTTAATGCACATTTGCAATGTTAAAACTATCATTCTTTTAGAGATAAGACTCCATTCTTTTAAAAACACTTTCACAAATAATAACTGACCTTCCAGAAATATTTAACAGGCCAGTAATACAGTTCTTCCCAGACTTTAAAAGATGAATACATTCAATACTGCTGTACTAGGAAAAGTCAGTTCTAGAGAAATTCCCTTTTGGTTTTCAGATTTAATTTCAAGTATGGTGTCCCTGCCCATGGCAGGGGGGTTGGAACTAGATGATCTTTAAGGTCCCTTCCAACCCAAACCATTCAGTGATTCTGTGTTCTASAGATGAAGCAGGCACAGGACAGGTTTTACTGTAACAGCTTGTGAGAACTTCTTGCTCTGGGAGACYAGCACAGAATGGAGCTGTAACGTTCACCAAAAGAATAGCTATGAAGGGCAAAAGCAGAATTAGGCTTCTGTGATAAAAGCAATTATGCTTTTAAAACAGAAGTGGGTTCCACTGGTGAACAAGAACTGCAGTTCAAGTTGCCACACTTGGTTCTTTCAAATCAACTTGAAAGAAGAAAAAGCTAYTTTTGAAAGATACATTGTGGCTCTGGCTTTGTCTCTATTACAAAACAAAAATATTACATACAAAAATAGACTAAAATAAAGTGCCCCTTTAGTTTGTATGTTGCATTAATCTGCTTGATACTGTAAACCTTATAATTATTTTAAAATTCTACTTTAAAATTGAATTCTGGAAGTTCCCTTTCCAAGCAATGTTTTCCCTAAAGTGCAGATTATATGTACAAAAATACTGTAACACTGCTTTACCATTTCACACCAGAGTAACTCAAAAGGCACACATGATACATTCAAGAAAAGGTAGGAAGAAAAAGTAGCAATGCTAATATCAAAGAGTTAGCAAGACATACTGTAGCACCAGGAGATGAGCACTCAAGTATTATACAGAAACAGCACTACTGTGCATATGGCTTCTACCACCAGAAATAACTTTTTAAAGCTGGTTGCAGCTAGTTCCCATTCCAGGAATGCTTTGGAAGACCAACTGTACCTTGCAAAGCAATATATTCATTCTCTCAGTAGCTCAAACCAGCCATATAAATTTAAATTATAAATTTTGATGCCATTAGCTACATGAGCARTTGTTTATCAGCTGCATTGCTAGAGCTGAGAAGTAGGCAGTTGGCTTCACTCTGGTGACAGCAAACTCATACAATGATATTTACCCTCACAGCTACCAGCAAATATACAGTTTTCTTGAAAATCCCTATTTTCTTCAAGAATCATAATTTTGGAACACTGGAGTTCTAAAGTAAGGGCAGTGCAGATAATTTAACATGTATAAGGAATGAAAAAGACCTGCATCCCTTAAAACCACAGAAAGCTGTGACACTTTATGACAGCAGACAGGTTCTGTGCTTACACTGACACAACCCTTCTATAGCAGACAAAAACATTCAAAACTCTCAAATATTGACTCCAACTTTAAAAAGAAACTGCACCAAGTACCAGAGTGAAGGGGGCAGAGCTGTGCTATCCAAAGACACATCAGTTCTCTGGCTGGGGYTCTGCTCCAGCTTGTGGCATTAAYTTCAGAAGTTATTCTAATGAAAGCCTCCCCCTGATTCTGGGCAAGTTCTGCCTGTTGTGGCAAATCTACTCTTCACTGTCAMTCTCACCTTRGCAGCTGTGAAATGATCAGATTGCATCAGCTGCGGTCTCTAGATTCTGCTGCCCCAATTTGGGAACATTCCCCCTCCCAGTTCCTCAGTGGAAAACACATAAGGGCCTTCCAGGAGTCAACTGAGAGTACTCAGCACTCAACCTGAAAAATAAGGTTCACCTTTCACTTCTGCCAGGAACAGCAGGGTGTTTTTAGCTGTCTAACTTCATAATCAAGTGTGCTTTCACTATTGGTACTTGCATGATATTTAACTACCTTCCTATGGAAGTAAATATCATATCAGAACACGGTGTAAATTAGGTCTGAGTGCCTGAGAATAAAGTTGCACATATGCATTAAATATAATTTGTTACTTTCCTGCTGGAGTTGGCTCAAGTATCTGCCAGCTTCTATTTGTTTTTTAACCAAACAGAAAGAAACTCTGCATACAAAAATACATACTTAAGAATGACTGCTTTGTTTCTTATTAGTATCTTAACAAATAAAAATATTTAAAAATAAAATTCAAGGAAATAATACTTTCCTATTTTTGTCTGGAGGCAGTTTGAAATACTTGATGTACATTTTTTACATTGGTGTGCAAGGGTTTTTTTTCTTAAAAAAAGAAAAAGTGGACCATTCCACAGGAAGGAGAATGGTGTCCTGGAACAAGATGAACTCTTCCACAGTCTCTAAGCAAGCTGAGTCAGAAAGCTGCTACTAAATAATGTCAGGTAAATCCTAACATGACACAAATGCCAATGGAACAGCAATAGGAGAAAACTGTGGACAACTACCAGCAAAATAGGGTGGTCATGGCTGTAGTAACACACTGCTATAATGATGCTCTTTAAATAGTCTCCTTTTAGGTTCCCTAAGCACTCTGACAAAGTCACACCACTGAATTTCAATGAAGCTCTAGAATGTGTTGGTTTATAAAAAACACTATTGTATGAAGCAATCTTAAATTTCCCTCAGACACTAAGAATCTAATTGTAAACTGATAAATTCCTGTATACACTTCTTATACTGCATTTCAGTGTGGTTATTGGAGGAGTATTGACCTGGCTGCCCATAGAGTCCTTCTGATTCACGCATTTCTTCATTCATCCTTGCTAAACGCAACCTGCCATGCAGAAAACAAAAGGAACAATGTCATCTTTAAAGCACAAAAAAGATTACAATGCAAGACCTACAATGCTCTCCTGAATCTCACATCAAAGAGGTCATCTACAGAGAGAGTATTTTGATTTTTCTTTTGTTCCCCCCTGTTTTTATGTACAGGAATTTTGACATTAATTTTATTTTTAACTTGAAACAGAATAGCAAAATTTAAGTTATGTAGTCAGAAAACAGAATGTACAACTTACAGTGTTACAATATCTGCATTTGCAGCTTCCACTGCTATACTTAATGGATCTTTCCCATCTTCATCAGTGGCATGCTGGTTTGCTCCTCGTTTTAGGAATAAGCACACTTGTCTGGTTAGAAAAAAAACATTGAAGAATACTTTTGACAATAAAGGAAAAAAGCTAATAAAGTCAGGCTAGATACAATGTATTTATCTTAAATCATCAAAAGTCTCATATATATCAAAATAGTGCAGTTCATCTAGAACATGTTAACAGAGTAGTAAGCAAACCATTTATTTAACCCACATTAGAAAACGTGTGTTTTGCTAGTGGATGAGACTGCTACACCAAAATACTATTTCCTGTCTCCCAGCCAGAGCTTAAAAAAAACTTGTATAATCTGAAATAGTACTAAAATATCWGTATATCTGGGGCAATGAAGAAGCTTGACATGAACCACTAGAGTAAAGGATGGCCATGTACAAATTGCGGGGCAGTGAGTTACCCAGTGTGTCCCAGAACGGTGGCATGGTGCAGGGGCCCCCTTCCTTTAATGTCTCGGATGTTCACGTTGGCCCCATTCTGCAGCAAAAATTCACAAGTAACCAATGAACCCTACAGAATGAAAACAAAGAAACAACTCAGCACCAGATCTCTACAATCAAACCAAACCTCTTCTGCCTTCTCACCACTGAGCCACCCAGCAAAGGAAACTAAAGGGATATGCTTCCAACTACTAGACATAGAATTCCAAACAAAGCAYTAACAGGAAAAAATATTTCAGAAACAACTCTAAAGGAACACTGTAAGCATAACTTCAGCATCACATTATCATTCATTGGGGAAGCAAGCAGCTCAAAAGGAACAGTGACACAGAAATATCATTATTTCCCTTGCTCTCCTCCCCCATCACCAGGGTTGTATATCACATACCCCTCGCACTGCCTGAATGAGTGGTGTTGCTTTGTTTTCTTCCACGTTGACCCAGTTTACTTCAGCTCCATGAGCCAATGCTTCYGCCATGTGAGGAAGATTTTTCTCAAAGGCAGCCTGATACAACTGCAATCCTGGACTAGGCTGCTTGGAGTCACAAAACACTGGAGACTCTTGCTTGTCTCCTTCTGAAAAGAAAAAAAATTGCTTACCTAATTCCTGTTTCAACAAGGTACTTTTTGGAATTCTGATCAAAACATCATTTCTCTGGCAATAGGTAGCTCAGTTTTTGCACAATGCTAGTATTGTTGCCCCAYTCTTCCAGGGGAATTCACAGATGCCTTTAGCTCCAGTATTCAGGCAGTCTCTTCACAGAACTATTACTGCACAGAAAACATTCTCTCCACGTTACTGGCACATGTGTATATACTTCAATCTACATATTCCATGTAATTTCTAAGAAATTGTTTAGGTCTGGAATGTATTTTACTGTAAACTGCAAGATATGAATAAAACTCATTTTCTGCAAAGATGTAGTCACACAAATATATCTTTATCTGAAACATCTGAGTATGAAGCTAATACTGTTCTGACCTAATTTTTGTTAGCAGACGCCATTGTCATTTACCAATTACTTGCTGTGGCTATAATCTTTTAGATTAAAGCAGAGTCTTTCTCTTCATCTCAGAAATGGTTATATGGAGTGAAGTCTGGGAGATAAAGATGTTGCTGCACAAAAGCTTTTGTAAGTTACAGCATCATAAATATTTCTACAACATAATCAAAAAAGATCCAAGCCCCATGCTGCCTGCCTGCAATAACACCTGTAAACTACTAGATTTAAAACATACCTTAAAAGAGTGCTTTCATATAGAAGAATAAGTCTGCTTTATAAAGAAATGTTTTGGGAATTTTGAGAAGCCATACTCAATACATCTGTCAGAACAGCATGCTAAAATTAGCAAATAATTTCATTCACCAACTTATAGAACTTCTGAGTTGAAGGAATGATGTTTAAAGACTTGGTCAATTCCACAAAAATAAGAAACAGAAAAATTAAGCAAGAATGCACAAATAACACATAAAAGCCTACTATTTGTGACTCAAGAGGAATTCTGTCTCTGTGGATTTATTTATTTATAAAAGAATAATGCATTTGGGATCAGCCTCATCCAAATGGAAAAAACATAGTTCTTTGAACGCATTTAGAAGGATTAAATGTCATTTTTGGTAGCAAGCCCAAAAGAAAGATCACTCAGGCAAATTTTACCCTTGCCAAAAGCATTTCAACCAGGATAGCAGACATGAATTGTATCACCAACACTGATCATTTTTAGAAAACGAAACTGCTGCCAAGTGATGAAATTTTCATCTTAGGGCAAAGCCTAACACACCTGGTTCATACAAACTGTTGGCTGATATAGTAGAGGCAAGGTGTTCTCTGCTGTCATCAGTGCYCGGCTGGATCCCACTGTCACTGCTTCGGACTGTTTTGGGGAGAAACTGCAATTACTATGCAGAGCTGAAGCTACCTGCTCCTCACAGATACCATGATAATAAAGCAAGCTCTTATACTTGGTCCTGAACATAGTTTAAAAAAATGGCTTGTTCTTGCTCTTAATTATCTTAATATTCTTAATACATTCATAGAAAAATATGAAGTCACATTTTGTAACCATAACATTTACAATAATAATAAAAAATGTCAAAGATAACTAGAAATGAAACAAAAATCAGGATAAGTAAAAAAGCTTAAATTATTTCATGAAAATACCAAGCAATGCAGCAGCCTGGAGACAACAGATTGAAGCAGGGAGATGGCCACAACACACAATGGATGACTAGTGCAAACAGTGAACACGCCACAGCAGTAGTACTTACTACTACGGAGTTTTGAAGAGGTATCAAAGTAGGAGAAGAGTGAATCAAGCTCATCAGGACAGAACAGAGACTCCCGCCTCGCCTCGTCGCTACTTACAGCAACCGCTGGGACATGCAGGTTAGCAAAGCACAAAGCAGGCAGTAAGGAAGGGACAGGGCAGGAGAGAACGTTATTGGAAAAACCAAGAGGATGAAAATACCAAGGAGAGAAGGTGGTTAATATGACATTGAGTTATAAGCATCCCCATTCCAAATATTTCCCTGTGTAAAAAAGCACATGTCTGAAGAAGTCTTTTCTTCCCTACACTCTACACTAGGCTACAACCCATTAAAAAAATAGATTCCATAGTCTCTGCACGAGGCAGAAGTCAATTAATATAAAAATATGTTACCTTAAAAAGAATATGGGTAATACAGCTAAGGAGAGAAGTGTGTAAATACCTTTGTGGGATGCTGCACCGTGTTCCCCTGCCAAAAGGGATTTTTCAGGGCCACTGTGCCTTTTCTCTTCCTGACTCGGAGGCAAAACTTTTGTTCCAGGCTCAGGCAGAGGTACTGATGCAGCTTGCTTCTCTACAAACTTTCTTTCCACATATTTTGCTCTGATGTATGCCTCCTTCTCCTGCCTGTCATATACAAAATTCCTGGAGTTAGTATGCTAATATTTTAGTAATTTCATGTATTAAAAGAATATCTATTTTGCACTTAAGTCAGTAACCAAAATTGTGGCTTGGCATTGCACATAAGACACACCTATAGCACATTGTCAGAAAGATGCAAAGAACACTGTCAGTTTCTGGATTCTTGATTAAATTTTGCATAAGGCTCAAAAGAAGGTAATTTTGTTAAGTTCACAAACATGTATTTACTTTCAGACGGAGAATTTGGAAAGTGGTATGTGGAAGAAATAAGCATTAGTTACTCTATGTTACCTGTATTAAACCTCTATACACGGTTACATTGTTAATAACCAACTAACCAAAAAACAGATATTTCGTTTCTTACGTAAATATAAACTGCAGCATTTGTTACAGGAACATTAAGACTACACAAGAAAACAATAACAAGCCCTAGGYAGGCACAGCCATCAGTTCCATATCACATACTGAAGTATTTTTCCTTGTAACCTGAGGAAAAACAGTGTAAAACACAACAGCAGTTGTGCCAAACTGATAAAAGGGGCTGTAATTATTACATTGAAACTGTTGAAAAGCAGTTACCACTAGAAGGAATATCTAGMAAATCTCCTACTTTGTTTATATTATCATCACTGTCTCCAAGTTGCCAACACTCCATAAAATTCAGTTTTCTATACTATAAAACTGCTGGGCAGCAAGCAGCACGGAACTGGAAAGGTAGTAAAAAAGCAAGTTTTAAGAGTCTATACAGCAGCACAAAGCACTGGGAATCTACCTTCAAACACAGATTAGCATCAGAGAAATAGAAGACAGCAGTACAATGACTTGAAGGCTGCTGTAAAGCAGCAGAGCTCATGTACAATGTAGGTAGGAAGATGAGAACATCCTGAGGAACAGGGAACAAAAGTCAAATGGAAGAACAAAGTCACTGTAAACAAAAGGAACAGCCACAGGCTCCTTCCAGGAGCACTCATACACCAAGTACAGCTGGCTGAGCTGGTACCCAGCAGAGAGGAAACATGTCCACAGAGATGCTCTAGAGCTGTCATCAAAAGGAGGGAGTGAGATCATAAAAAGAACAAATGAACAGCAGAAGCAGAAGGGACAAAGAGAAGGAATGCCCAATAAAAAGAGAGAGTGAGAAAAGGGAGAGATACAGGGAAATGAGTACTTTAAAGGAGTGTAACACAGTTAAGTGACAGCAGCTTTTACAAGGGGAGGCTAAGGGAAGCAACAATAAAAGGAAGCAACATGCTGGTAAAATACTACCTTTGACTTCCAGATTGTGGCTTCTTTACTCCCATTTTATCCAACTTCGCTTCATATATTCTATTTATAACATCATTTCCCAATTCACACATAAGCTATAAAGCAAAATGAAAAAAACTCAAATATAGTTGCAAAAATCTTTATCTACCTATTGAGTTGTTTTTAACCTCACTCAGCCTATATTTACAACTTAGTGTTTTCACTGGTAAAAGTACACTAACAGAAATAAGCATAGATTTATATGATAATAAAGAAAGAATCAGTAAATAGAGAGACCAAATTCTGAGGTAAGGTAAGAAAAGGTAAGGTAAGAAAAAAATCTAGTCACTCTTAAAGTGCCTGAAAAAACAACCACCAGAATGACACCTGCAGGCCTCATTAACAAAGGTGCTTTTCCACCAGCTTTGCTGGGAGCAGTTCTTAGCCCATCAGCAAGAGACAATTCAATCAACTGTATTCCTCCTTACCCAATGGACATAATCTGACACAACTATAGAAAAGGAAAAACAACAAAAGCCTACTTACAGGAGAATTTAACCCTATTGATTGCAATGAACAGATTTCTCGTTTCTAATACCAGGTAGAATATTTAGCTCTGATATTTACATGAATACTACAAGAGGTTCAGCTTTTTTTTTTCTTTGAGTGGGCATGGGTTGGTTGTTTTCTCAGCATGAACACATTGATAAAAAATGATTTAACCACAAAGCACATTTTCTTTTGATTGTTCAGAATAGAGAAGCAATTCCTAAGTGCCAGAACATAACAGCTAGAAACAAATGTTTGCAGGAGTTATCCAGTTGCACACATGCATCCATGCATGAGTTCCTATTTCAGGATTTCAGGGTCACATGACTTTTATAACCATGGTTCAAGCTAGAAATTTGGCACACAAGAGCAGTTGCATGGTTATTCTCCTATAGGCCAGAAGCCTGTTAAGAGCTGACATTCAAATTTTTGAGTATGATCACACTTTAGGCAGATATATCACCTCCAAAATTTTCAGCCCACTGAAAGACATTATTGGTTTGTAAACAGATTTGCCYTTTTTTATGTTGAAAGTATCAGATGAAACTTGCTACTCAGAGTGCACTTGGGAACCTGAAGGTGTTCTGAAGGTGTTCTGTAAGCTGTTGTGAATTGCAAGTTTGTAGCACAAATTACTATGGAGTATAAGAAAGTRTGACATAAAATAAACCAACACACAAGTATAAACATTTTCTGYTCAAAACTGCAAGACACACTGGGTACAAATGTGCTTCCTGCATTGAACTTTCTGATGCAGAGGCTTTAGAACAACAATATAAGTACCAAACAAACTTGTCTCAAAAATACTGTACCTTTAGGAGTTCAGGTTCCCATGAATCCAGCGTTAAAGATCTTACTTTTGAAAAGTGGACTCCCAAGCTCCTAAACAACATGGGAAAAACATTAACCTGTAACTACATATTATATCTTACCTCAGACAGATTTACCATTAATTWATGCAAATAAAGCAGTTACCTTAATTCTATTTACAAACAAGGGTCTCTAATTTTCTTTCAATATACCTTTGAAGAGGCAAACACCACCCTTGCTAATTAAGCCAATGCACAAATGAAATGCAGCTGTGAGGAGCTCCCTAACCTGTGTATCCCAGAGCACTCGATGCACAGTGTGATTCCCAGGTTGATACTGGCCCAGCGAGGATCTGCCAAACCACAGTCACAGCAGGCAGCATTGCCAGCAATGCACTGCACTCGCTGCAGAGCACTCTCTCCTTTCAACAGCTTCTCTTTTGTCTCACTCCCAGATTCTAGGCTCCCAGTAGAAGGGGATGATTTCTTTTCCTGTTTCTAAAAGAGAAAGACACAAACCAATTAAGAGACATGCTAAACTAWAGAAATTAAAGTCCCACAGATACTGACTGTACACTAAAATCCAAGAAAAGTCTCTTCTATCAAGGCCAAGGAAAGCCACAGAATCAAAAAAAAAGTTTAGGTTTTTAGAAGATATATAAACCTGAATATAAGAATATCCTATGATTTTTAATCACACTACAGAGAAATCTCAAAAAACATACAGACTATAGTAACATTAACATGATGAGTGAAAGGCAGATCAGATATAATTCACAGCCTTTAAAATTTCATTGCATTTCCACTGGAAGACAAACAACAGATTGTTTCTTTCCTTCTCTCTCATTAAAGGAGGTTTTATGTATTTAAATTTTCAGGATCTAAAGGGAGGTAGTTGTTTGGTGGATTGTTAAACTCACCTCAGATTCATCCCCTTTTTCTCTATATGCTGTGGCAATACTGGTCTGAACAGCCTTAATCCACGCCTGCCGCAGCTTTTCCGAGTCAGCCTGAAGCATGCAGCTCCTGTGACAAATCACAAAAAACTCAGAGACAGTGGCCAAGCAGCTGACATCCAACAGCACATTGCTCAGGGGTCTCTTTTCATGGAGCAAGTTTCTTGCTATCACAAGTTTAGTAGGTATCATCTAATAAACATATTTATTTTAAGATAAAGCAGCTGAGCCTTTGTGAGCTGCAAACTCCTTATTCCAAAATTATTTGCAGGTAATGCTAATATAGATACAGAAATGACTCTTCCAAAAATGCTGACATTGGCTTAGCKTTCTATTCCTTTTCTTATTCCAAATTTTTCTTTTTTATGTCCTCAAATGTGACACAAGTCACTAGTATCAGTCCTTGAAAACACACTTTGATTCACTGACATCAAGAGAGTAACTTTAAAGCTCTGTGATAAAGAATKAACTACTTTGCTCATCAACAGTAAAAGAAACAAGTCATGAAGTATAAAACTGTTCCAACACTTATGGGTTGAAAAAGCACAGGCAAGCAAGAGCAAAATGCATGTTATAGTGAACCACAACCGGGGATGGAAACATCAGGATGGACAGCAATCTACTCAAAAGAGAAATCTAAGGAGGAGTGGAAAGTGTAGATAACCTCCAAACCTAAAAGCAAGTTGACCTCGTATCAAAAACTTAAATATGGTCACATCTCACAATCACTAACAAGGAATCCATGTCCTGGCCTTGCTGTGCCAGGACGCCAAAATTCCCTAAGTACAGCCAATGCACTGCTGGAGCTGAAAAAAAWTTTTATTTTTCATTTAGTAGTTTCATTTTTAGTAGTTTCATTTAGTGCATTCTGAAGTATAACATCACTGAGACAACAGCTTATTTAAGTGCTTCTCTCTCATTGCACCAATCAGAAATGTGGAGAACCTGAGACCTATTTTCTACATTACTAAGCAGCTGATAGTATCAGCTACTACTAAGCCCCAGCAGAGCCCTGCACCACAAGCCATTTATGCAAAAAGCACAAGAATGTTTATTTTAATGCCAAAAGTAAACTAAATACCAGGGACACTTCTCACAGCATCACTTACTCTCAGCCAAAATTTCAGAGAGCAGAATTTTTCAGATACTTTTCCTGTTTTGATCTATCCCAAGAGAAACATTAATCTTACATTTTAAAACAACTACATGTAATTATTTTTATTTTTAAATAAACACACTCCACTGCTTCTCCTTACTTTGTTGGAGAAACCACCTCAAAACAGAAACGTCTCTCTATGTCTTCACAGTGTTTAACTGTGCAGAGCCGCAAGTCCTCAACGACCACCGTGGGATTATCCTAAGAGACAAAAGTTAACAAGAGAGTCACAGAGAAAAAATAATACAGTTGATAATAAGAGAATAATTCAATCCTGATTTATTAATCATTGGTTGGTTTTTGCCTGGTTACACTAATTTTTTCCTCCAAAAATAAAATTTTAAYTCAGTGGATTTGGAGATCTACAATCCAATCTACTGAATAATCAGCACTTTAAATTTAAACAACAKGATTCAAACTACAAAGATACTCTAAGAAAGGCAATTAACTCACAATTAAACCAGAAAAGTTACATTTAAATCAGCAGTATTTTAAATGCCACATAAAAAACCCCAGAAGCTGAATGCAGTGGTTTTGAAAACTTGATTCAATTCATAAGAATTCCATTCTGATCTGTCAGCATTTTAAAGGTGCAGTTAAAAAAAAAGAGCAATGAGAATTCACAAACACAGAATGCCCAACCAAACATGCTCAAACTCAACTGTGTGTTTTCTTTCCAACCAGAGAAATGAAGCTGCTTGATTTGACAGCATCAGATAGAAAGGAACAGCCTCTGATCCCAGTCTGTTTGCAGTGAAGAAGAATTAATTGCCATAAGCTCTTTCTTCTTTTTTTCCCCCACCATCTCCATACAGTCTCTGTTTGTTCCCAACCTGAAGAACAGCTACAGCTCCTTGGTGCAAAAACAGATTCTAGAACAGCAAGCAAAGGAGCAGGGGCCCAAAACCTGACTGAAAAGGCTTCTATGGCTTGGGGCAGAGCTGGACTTGCTGATTTCATAWGAAACAGCTGCACTTTCCACCAGCAACAAGGCAGATACTGCCTGCTGAACCACTGTGCATTTTCAACACTAAACACATGTACATAGCAGCCCTGACTGCTTTGTAACAAGCTTTCATGCTTTTTCCCCCAGTTGCTCAATTGCGTGTGTGAATCAGTAAGTAACTGGAGGAGCAAGTCCTGAAAGAGTTAAACACAACTGCTCAGGGAACAGCATGGAATATTTGACTGCCAGCAAGTGAGCACAAGCCTTTTGGGACCGAAAACTTTTAAAGCTCTAACTAGATTACAAAACCCACAGCAAATAAAGTATGTGCTTACGATTAGCGCACAGGAATCTCAGAATCTGTCAGYGTAATGATTAGTCTCATTTTACAAAGGGAGAAACTAATTTAGAAGAAAGCAGTAGGTTGTTGAAGATCACAGAGGATTTTCCCATCAGCTGTTTCCCCAATCAATCAGGAAAATCATCACCCAAACCCCAAACTATCCCAAGCCAGTTTTCAACTCTTACCTTAAATTTCTTCTGGTACACAAGTTGGTTATTTTGTATTGAGAACCAGCGCCTATTCAAATGAAGAGACATCCAGAGAATACATAACTGATTTTACAGTGCTTGTGTGACTGAGATGTGCTAACATACAGTCTACAAAGAGACTGCATGAAAGAATTCAGGAAAGTAATACTGCAGTCAATTTTSGCAAATATTTCATGACAATAATGAATAAAGGGAAAGCAGAGACAAAACAGAAAAGAAAGCAAGGTTCAAATAATTTGAGTCATAAACAAACGCATTCATGTTATAACAACATTAGTTAAGCTATCACACAAAACACTTTCATTTTAAAGAACATTTCCTTCTGTATTTTAGCAGCAAGTTATGATTTTAAGTAGTTGTTTGATAACACAAATTCAGATAGTTTGAATAACAGAAATACTTAAACCCATGTAAACTAATCCTGAAATATTTCTGGGAGTAGAACTAACTTACTAAAGCACAAAAAATGCTTTGGTGTTGCTATCCCAAGCAGGTTTAATATCTATCTACATTGGGCATGTCTGAAATAAAAACATTGCATATAAAAACTAAAAAAAAATCCAATGAAAACCTTTTAAGTAGGATCCTAAATTAAGCCTCAGCTTTGAAGAAAAATCAAATAAATCAAATAAATGCTTTAATGAAGGCATCTTGTAAAATCCAAAAGGTAATATAATGTTAAAAACTCCTCTGAACTGTATCCTTCCTTGTCAAACTCACTGTTCACATAGGATACATCTCAGAGAATGGAAAAATCACTCACACTTTGGGAAAAAAAAAACCCTCAGATCTCTAACAATGTTTTATCAGACCACTGAATGAAAAAAAACCAAAAAACAGTAGACATAACCATGCCTTTCTAGCTCTTCTGGAATGCACAAAATAAAAGCAARCCAATAATCACAGTTTCATTTTCACTGACAAAAATGAAGGGAATGTACAAGACAATTCAGTGAAATTTACACCTAGCTTTGTTCAGGCTTATAATGCAAACCTATGTTTACTACAGCACCATTCCTCAATCATCTCCARTACCCAACCTTTACCACACATCACTTTTTCCTGAACTACCAGTTAGTTTGAATGGTAACAGTAGACAAAATATTGTGTTGCAACAGATCTTGTTATTCTCCACAGGCTGTTGAGCTTCAAGCCACAGTTTACTACAATTAGTAACAAGAGGGCCCCATGTATTTATTCAACCACCACAAGCCATTTCTGGAAAGAAGTGCACAAAGATGGTTAAGAAAAATGAATATACACAAAATATGTTAGATCTCAAACAGAAAATCTAGTATTCGTTAGAAAGGTTAGTGTTTCATAGACAGATGAGATTCTACCTTTTAACACTCTTTTCAAATGTTGTGCAGATATTTAATTTAAAAAGCAACAACAGGATCTCTTGTCATTCTTGATTTTTTAAATTTATTAACAGCAGTAGTTTTAGTCACTGCACTTGAAAAGGGATCATCTTTACTATCTATTTACAGATGCAGTAAGAATGCCCCAAATATAAGGGAGGTTATTGCAAATATTCATATAGGAAACTTAACAAAAAAAGCAGACTTGAAAAGGAAATAAACTCATGTCATTTTTCATGTGCTTTTTGTGAGCATAATACAAAAGAGAACAACATGAAAGGGAGTGCCTAAGTGATAAAGGGAGTGGTAAAGGAAAAAAAAGCAGCCTTGCCCCAAGACAACGAGCAATGGAGCAAATCCCGAGTAAGAGCCTTAGGAAGTGCAATTAACTTCATTAATGCAATGCTTCATTTGTTCTACAGCTAAATATTTCATGAGTTACTTTAGTAAACAAGGTCTAATCTCATCAGTTGGATATAAGTGAACACACAGATTGTAACACAAATTTGTGCCATATTTAAAATATATTCTAGAAGTTTTGGAAGTATTTGAGTCCCTTTTTTTTCCTAGTAGAGAAATTAAATCTGTTAAAAAAATTTTCAGTCCAGCCACAAAGGGTGCGGGTTTTGGTGCTTTTCTAAAATAAACTTTTTACTGAATGAGATCAACAGTTTATAGTTTTAGATAACTTGTAGGTCACACTTTTGAAGTAGATGTCAGGGTTAATAMWTTTTWTTTTTTTCATAACAAGATGAAAGTGTCAGACTGCCCTCCAAGGTGTCAGCGCCACAGCAGTTTTATTCAGGCCAAAAATTTGGAGTTATTCCTCATTAACCAAATACCATCAACAAACTCTTTACTTTACTGTAGCAAACAGACTGCTGGGGGTCTAGCATCAGCCAGGAACTTYTGAGGTACAGTCTCTGTACTGAAGGTGCTGCTAAAGGGTAACCCACATCTATCAGGYTCTAAGAAAAATTTAAAATCTTCAGGCATCATGTGTGCAATAAGTACTGATTATTACCAAAGTTTCCTTAAAAGTGTTATTCTGTCAAAAGCAAGAGAGAAGCATAGTGAAGGAGAGAACAWACTTTGGAATATTAAAGTAGTTTACACTATCTCACTTCATAGTGGTTAAATACAGTTGYTCCTGTTTAAAAACTGAATGTTTTCCATCATGTGCACCTACACAATTCAAAACTGTATTTATTAAATAGGAAACAATGAAAAATCTATAGAAAAAAATCTAATTTCTGAGAACTGAGAGTAATACTGAAAAAAAATATAAAATTTGAGTTTTACATAAAACAATGAATTGTGCTTTATGATTCTCAGAAACAGTTTTCTCCTCTAGTTGCTAGCAGCACACAATTAAAACAGAGTAATTAGTAATGCACAACATTTAAAAGTACATGTCTATTCCCAATGCAGTTGATAAGAAAAAAAAAATCTCATCAACTTAAATTGGAAAAAGGCAAGACATTGATCTTGTATGCTCAGAAGTTTGAGTGCAGAAACTTGGCTTTAATTCCTTTTTTAGCTAAAAACCAGCTCAATATTTCTGAATCTTTTAAAGGAATTGAGCAGCAGGTATACTGGCATCCCAGGCAGAATCCTTCTGTTATTTTCTTAGACTGAGTCACTTATACATCCATTGCAAGTAATCAAAATTAAATGCAGGGTTAATGAAGAGCTTTTTGCGTGCCAAGGAAATATTGGGAAGGTATAAAAGAAGCTGGTTGGTACCTGATGTGATCTGGCTTTTTCCTGTCATGTGAAAAAATGGGGTAGGATTAAAACATAAGGGAAAGGAGGAAAAGGAATGAAAAATGCAAAATGAGCAAAATAAGAAAAGAATTAGCATGATCTGAAAATACAGCAGAATTAAAAAGAAAAACATCTATTGCACCCATTCTAAAAYCTATTTGGAACATACTAGTGGTCTGACAAATGTTTTTCTCYCTAAAACCACTTATTCTTTCTTTATGATATGGACWTATTTTTCATTTGAATTTCTGGGAACCAAAAGAGCTTTCCAGCTMCTGCTTCATAATAAATCCACCCGACTCTTGCCCTGATGCCTTAAGAAAACTGGCGTACAATAAGGTGTATCATTTACCAACAGACAGACATACATTCTAAACACAGGWGTCCACACCTGTTATTCTAAGACTTTGCAGTACAAGGATATAATTTTGATTCCACTAAACTGTATTATCTGAAATACTTGTGTGCATTATGTCCTTTTAGTCACAACAAAAAGAGATTACAAAAGCTCCGTCTCTTTCAAAACACAGTGACACTGAATTGCAAACAGCTCAGGGTTTACTTTGCAGCCTGCTCAAACATTTATTTGTTTCTAAAGCCAGTGTCACACAGAACTGTCCCAAGAACAGGAAACTTGATGCAAAAGCCCAAATAATTAAATTCTTGAGACSATGAAACACGAGCTGCCAGGTGCTGCAGGAAGAAATTTCATTATTCCAGCAAGACATTAGTTTGGACTGGAAACAAATTTTCATTCACTACAACAGATCTGCCCCCCTTCAAAGGGCTGTATTATACAGTCTTTTTTTTTTTATTTCCCCAGCAACCAGACTTTTCCCAGGATAATACCACTATGGGGTCCATGGATTCACTGACCAAGACATGCACACAGAAACATCACATTTCTCTCATTTGTCARCTAGAATCATTCTGCTGTGTCAAACCCACACAAAACCTATCATACCCTCATCTCTTCCCTTATGCTTTTAATGTTGMCAAGTATCTGCTAATAGTGGCCATTAGGAAGGTTTTTGGTGCCTTTAATTCACTCTTGATGGAGTTCTTAAAAAGGTCTAGAACGAACATAAGAGCAACTGAGACCAAGGAAGGTAAAAGAGAAGCCTCCATTTTAATACATATTACTACTGACGGTGCATTTAGCAGTCAGCAAGGAAGAGCAGTGCTGTCACCTTTGGCTCAGAACAGCAGGAAATTCCAGTATTTCTAGGCAAATTCTTCTAGTTTTGTTTCAGCTGGTTGATTTTCCACCCATCTTCCCCAAAGATGAGGATATAATAAAGGACCAAATTGCTAATCTGTAAGAACACTAGAACTATCTTGTCTGTCTTGACTTCAGCTCAGAATTCCCTAAAATAAAACACATAATGCTCTAAATGTTTCCTCCTTCAATATTTTGTAAAATTTTACACACAAAACAGTTTAATGCAACGAAAAAATCCTTTCTTGTACTTTAACTAGTGACTGGAAAAACCCTATAATCTCTAGTATATGATAAACTCCAATCAGTACAATTCCCCACAGCTGAAACAGCTGAAACTGTAACACTACACAACTAAAACTTTCCATCACAGGAAACAGGCAGCAACCACTTCTGTGCCTACAGTATAGCAAGCAATTACAAATGTATTCAGAAACAACAAAAATAATCCTTTATTTTCATCAAAACACAGCAAAAATGGGGGACTAGATTCAGAAATTAAAAACTGTCTTCATTAAGGTGTTAAATGTACATTTTATGTATGATAAAAGTAGTTTAATAGCAATTAGTAATGTTTTGTGAAGATGTGGAATACAAAATTTAAATGATTGATTCCATTTCAGAACTGTTTATAGATAGCATATCCAATCCTATTTTTTTGCCTAAAAGCATCCAACTAGTCTATCTCACAGGGAGATAAATTATCAAGAATCTAATACTAAAAAGGTTTTGCTTTATTGAATACTCCTGTGATAAACAGAAGAAAAAACTATAAGCAAATATCAATTACGTAATAAAAGCAGGCAGCTCTGACTCATTAAGGAGCTGTTTATCTTTGCCCTCTTAAATTATTGCTTGGATAGGCTTTTTATTATATTTGTTCAAATCTGTAACTTAATCTGAAGGAATGTCATYGTGTATCTTGATTTAATTACAAGTTCTCCTTATATACTTTGTCTCCATTTAAATTACCTACATACAGAAGTTAGTTTTAACTGAACCCTACTCTCTAACCCCCTGAAGGTAAGAGACATGTACAGTATTCCTAGGAATGACAGCATGTGGAAGCAGACACTGCTGTCCTGCTCCCTCCTGTCACCTCCCTTGCAGAGCAAGGCCTTCCTGCTATTCAAAAKAGGAACCCAGAGACAGAGTTTCACCATCAGCAATGGCAAAAGGGACCTTTCAGYCCCTTGGGAATCCAATAAAGGACAATCCCTGCCCTATTACTGAGATTTTTCTCAGTATCCTAACACTGACATTTTACCTCACACCTGGAAGGTGCTTTTGAGGCGCCTCTCCCAGTGTTCTCCCTTCACCATCCTCTGATGCTTCACAGATTTGTCTTGGAGAACTCTGAATTCTGCTTGCATGAAACTAACCCAGAAAGTACATTACAATTACAGATGAATAATCAGGCCAAAGGACCAGACCAGAATCAGTCCAARGCAAAATCCTTTGTACTAGTTACCCATGACTTGCTAATATAGATACAGTTTTATTGACACTAGTGGCCCTTGCATCAGTCTATGGATTTAATGGAAGTGATCCCAATTTCTTACAAGCTTGTGGTGTGCTGAGATGCTCAAGAAAGTACAGAATAATTCATATTGGAAGGGAGCATCCACTCAAATGCATATTCTGTCCTTTGAAACACAGCAAATAGTTTAACAGAGGCACCACTGAAAAAATAGCAGAACATGGACAATAGAGAGCTCTTTATCACAACAAAGTACATCTAAAATTCAAGAACTGTATCCAGCTGTGCTGTAAATACTTCAGCATATATATTTCCTTGGAAAAAAGCACACACGCTTGGAAATGCAAAAGAAATYCTGTTCAGGAAGAAAAATATTTAAATAGTAGTAAAATATACATTGTGAAAAATATATAACTAACAATATATTTTGAATTCCCAAAAGGGCCACCAAAATACTAAGCAAAAGTCACTGCACAGGACAGGAATTTTAAAGGATAACAACTACATTGCTTATCTTTTAGGAAAAATAACTTGGGTCCTTGACTGTGTTTCCCTGCTTCCAGTGGCTATACAACTTCTATTTTACTCTAACACTTTCCTAGCATATGCTTTCACAAGGGAAAGGTTTGCAAATAACTAGTACAGAAAACAAGGAAAAATGGCTGTGAAGTGTCATCTCTAAATTAACTAACAAAGTCACCCCAGTGTTCTGTCAAAACTATGGACTCAATGATTTAGAGATTATGAATCAGATGAGAATTCAGGTTAAAAAGCAGTATTTTTATTAGCAGCAAATAGAGGTTCTGAATAATTACCTGTTCCAAGTCTTGAAGGCATTGCTGGCTCGCTTGAATAAATAACCTTCCATAACAATGCCATTGGCTGCATCTACATTGTATTCTAGTTTAGTATCATCACTGGAATAATCCTAGTACAAAGGAATAAGAAAAACACACTGCAGTTCAAATGAAACTTCAAATATGAGCAGTACTGTTGTCAAAGAGTAAATATCTAGGAATAAGGTTTTGCTTGCAACATTTATTAGTCAAACCATGACTCTCAGCCCCTGATGCCTTTTTTAAAAAAAAGCAATTTTAAGCAATGAGAATGCTGAAGATTTTTACTTTACCTGCAACAAGGGGAATTTCTTGTTCAGGTATTGGTGACCTCTATAGCCAAATAGAGGGCAAACATTGCTGACAGAGCATCTGATGCTTCAACTGTCTGCTCAAATGGTCTCTCATATATTCCCAAGAAAGGGGATAGAAAAGCAGAGGAAAAGAAGCCATGAAAGTTAGGAGTCAAAACTGAGAAACAGTTGCAGCCTGTTGCAGATATGTATAAAGTCAGTTGTGCTTTAGCATTTTCTTCAGCTCTGTCATGTTGACAGCTGAGCTGCATAGGAACTTTGAAGACAAGTAATCAAATAAAGATGATGCTATCAGTTAACTCTGGAGTAAAGCAAWCATGGAGCTGGCACTGATGACAAGACCTTAGCAGTAATTTTTTTTTTATGATCTTGGAAAAGATTACAAAATTACAAGTAGGACAAGGGAATATGCATTTCCATCAACCTAATAACAACTAAACCCAGCTAATAACAATTAATAGCAGCTTTCTGAGCTTTAGAAAAGCTGACTGCTTATCTTATTATCTCATCTTTAGCAAAGGTAAGTTAGACTAAGTAAYAACACACGTGATGATCATTTGCTTTCACATCTCATTGAGAACAGCATGGGCTCTTCCCAGGGAGGTAGAGTTCAGATATTCAGAGAGTGGGAGGCTAACATCTACTAAGGGTGCATGAAAAAGCACACATGGAATGACATTTTTACAACTTTGTCCAGCAATGAAAATAATATACACGCTGTAATTTTATTTCACTGTTATTAAAATATATATATCTTTAAAGTAGACTRGCAACATATGGCTTCTTCCCCTTAACATGGGTGTAAGAGACACATTACTGAAAATTAAATTTCAGAAGAAAAAACCAAACAAGTTAAATACTAAAAAGACAGAACATTTTGTATTATGATTTTCCTGAACCTTCAGTAGTTACTTCTCATAAATTGCACACATCAGCTTTATCTAATAAGTATATCTGAAAGTCTCTGCTTTGTACTTTGCTTCTTAACAATTCRTCTATACATAAAGGAAAAGAGGCAAGAAATATATATTAAAAAAGTAGCTTCAACACCAACATGGTCATTACCCCCAGGTAATAGCCCAGGATGCAAACAACTTTCGTGCTACATGATGTTTACTCTTGTACATGCAGATGGTTTGGTCCAATCCAAGGTTAATTACACATGATAGTGAAATGGTTACAAATATTAAAATGGGCCCTTTAAGCTTCYCACTCAGAACAGCACAAATTCCTTAAAATTATTCACTGTTTTCATCTATTTTTAATCTGGATAGATTACCTAATGTTGAAATGTTAAATCTAGATTTTTACTATTGAATTGACAGATGATCAATGCAAGAGTTCTGAAAGWAAATGGAACTATCACATCACTACCATACACTGATCTGAATAAACATACTATTTACAAAAGAACTCTTCACCAAAACAAAATCAAATTTTTTAATTTATTATTCAGCAATTAATAACTTTGATTTTGTGCCTGTTTTCTAGATCAGAACAYGCTGAACATAAAAGAYTTCATGTAAGCTCTCAAAATAAAAAGAGAAAACCACTATGCACAAACTTAGACATGCTGATGTCACATTCCCTACATTCCCCAAAAACTGAGAAATTACTCTAACTCACCAGCTCCCAAACATAATGAAATCTGCTAAAGATTTGCATCTTCCTGCCTCAGTGATGCCTGCAGCTCCTTGTCTAGTTGAAGACAACATACATTTCCTCAATCTTTTCTGTCCAACCTACCAYGTAATCACATTTTCCTTTGGGTCTGGAGAACTGCTGCAGAAAATGCAGCTGTCTTTTCCAATGACTCCAGATCTGTGCTTTGAAGGTGTATATGGATCATTTACCATGCCACACTCTAACTTAAAATTATCTAAAATACTGAGCCTTCTCATGAAATGCATTTAGTGTCATTTTTAATGACTTCCCTGATTGAATTCCACTTCTACAGACCAGAAAAAGACATTGAAAGTATAGAGGCAAATGTCAAATATCTCCTTAACTGAAAATGGCAGACTACCAGCTGGAAGTGGGAGGGAATAAGACTTCCACGTGCTTTATCCATAAAACTTAATTGATAAAGTTGTGATTAAGAAAAACAATCAGAAAAAAATGCCCCATTTCAATTCCATGGATAAAAGTAGAAAAAACCCGAAATCAGCTGTGYTCTGATTTTAGTCTCTGCTATTGTACAATTAAAAAAATAGGAGCAAAGCAGTCACATAATAGTTTATTTTTATCTTGGTGCATGGAAAAGTTTAATGAATCATGAAAAATAATCTGGGGTGGAGAAAAATCCACCCATATCTTTCCAGTGTCCTGCATAAGAGAATCACATGTTAATAAACTCAGTCACTGTATGTGATTCAGAATTGTATRTTCTGCCAGCAGGCATATAACAGATAAAGTCTTCATTTTAAACATAATTAAACTAATTAGGTGTCGGGACTAAAGTAGATTTCACCTAACCAGAACTAAGAAAATTTAGCCAGTATTATGTAGTTTTCACTGAAGTGCTACATCACACATTTCATTCAGTTTTGAAAGAATAAACATCTATGGCTTCTATTCTGACACTGATTCTTCACGGTTGGCTGCTAYGGGAAGAGAAACATGTAGAAGTGGGTTATATAAGTGAAGCACACAGCATGCTTTCATGCCTTTTTTTCCACCCTTTTTCTTTAAATGTCCATGGGGTACAGCAAACCAGCTGGCAATGGAAAAACAACTTTCATCTCCAGAAATAATACTAATCTGATGTGTCACAGAGCACTTAATATTCTTGACAGTGTTTCAGTGAATGCATTTTCGTATGAACGTATCAATTCATCACACATCCTTGATTCATTTCAGAGCATGTTTTCTGTTTCTCTGYGTATGATTTTTTTGTTCCCCCAAAACAAAACCCCCCATTACTTTTCAGTAGCAGAGCTTTTGATTTACTTTCAAAATTGCTATCAGGCCATGAAAAGCTAATCAAACCATTTTACCAGTAAATCTTAGGAACTATATTTTAACATTTAATGTGTAACCCAAAGTATTTTATACTTTGGAGACTCAGCATTTTAAAAGTTTTTTAAGAAGGCAGTAAATTGGAGAGCATAAGTACAAAAGAAAACACTAACCTGAAAAATTAGGCCAGCATATACTAAACAGGAGGCACTAATTGTGCAAACGCCYCATTTAGAAAGCTGCTCCCATTCCCTTTCCATTGGCAAGAGATGTTTGTCACACTTAAGCTGAAAAGTCCCTCGAGGAAGGGTTTAAAACAGCAGACATCACAAGTAACAAGGTTTGCAGCCCAAGACACGGTGAGAGAATGTGAGAGTGTCGCTGAGCAAACAAGTCACTTGAAACACAAGCACATCTCTGGTTTTGGAGACAGGAGTTAKTCTGCACAACTTCTCAACAGCAGCTCTGCTTTACGCCTGCTTTGTGATTGTAGTAGCAGCTGGCTTCCTATCACCTTGTTTACTCAATATGTTAATTTTCAAATTGTTCTCACTCCAGCTGTTTCCTGAGCACWTCTTTGGAAGCAGATTTTTACTTTAATGGAAAAGGGACTAGAATACAAAAAAACCTATTTGAAGTTCAATGCAAATACTTTTCCTGTATCATCTTCATTTTAGAACAAAATATTAGGTCTGACACAACACCAAAAAGCCATGAAGCTGTTTGCAGGTGCAAATGATTTTTAAAATATTTCTTAATTGTGTTGCTACAGCAATGGGCTGCAAACTTCTCAGAAAATAAGTGTCATGTCTAATGTGTTGAAACTGTGACACCACTCTTTTAATATGAATCTTTCCTTATAAAAATACATAGCAAAAATTTCCCAGAATGATAATGAAATTTCTAGATTAATTCACAGCATGTGTTGCTCCAGTTTAATACAGAAAAAATATTTTCTTACACCGAAAAATAGAAAGTTAAGAAAGATGTTTCCTGCACATTTGCTGAGTAAATAGACCACAAAACTTATAAGCAATTAAAAAAAGTAAATCAGATTATCAGCTCTGCTAAAAAAGAAATCACACTGTATTGGTGACCAAGCCCTTCCATGACACTTTTAATAGCCTCTCCATCAACAGCCTAATTAAGTAGGACAATGATTATACAGAAAAGTGAGATGGGTTATTTAATTAGTGCAATTATTCTGCATGCATATGCACATATATGCAAACACAGGTAGTAGGTGGGTAGGTGTGTGCACGTATGCACTTACCTATACATTTCAGAAAAGGAACTGCTCTTTATCCACACAATGAAGGAAAGGCATCATTCTGAAGCATTAGATTAGAACTTCAGTATATTAAATACATATATATCTCATGGAATATTCAACACAATAAGCTTCAGAAGTTTCAGTTGTTAAAAAACATGGAAGGATTTGGCACTGGAAGATTTGGGAACATAGTGGAAAACAATATGACAAGACATGAGAAGAGAACGGGGAATAAAGTTGCCATCTGGGACAGGRTGACCAGATGACAAGTAGTGATAAAAAGATCCAGAGTCTAAGGCAGTTCTGAAATCCTGATGAGCTGGAAGCTAACTTGGTGTGAAGGTTGGGAAAAGCAAGTGGGRGGAGACAAAAACAGACAACGTGATTTGAATAAGGAACTAAGAAAATGATTGGACATGCTGTAAGAGAAATCTCCAATAAAGCACAGTCTAGGCATTATCAGCACAAAATGAGATAGTGACTTCACTGATAAGGACAGGAGACAACACTTACAACTCAAAACACAGAAATTAAGAGGACAACATACAGTACATTCTGACTGCCCTGAATATATTTTAGAGACAGCATTAAATTGTCAATTAAAGTAAGCAATTGTCAATTAAAGTCAATTGTCAATTAAAGTAAACAATAAAAGTAACATTATTGTGCTTGTCACTCCTACTAGAAATCAAGAATATTTATATTACACACAGATATGGCTTACCAAGTTTCATGAAGCTTAAAAGTTTCAGTAATAATTGAAAGTAGTAGTTTACCTGTAAAGCAGCCTTAAGCAGCATTCGAAGAAAAAACAAAGACTGTAAACACCATTGGCAACAGCAATGTGACCATAATTCATGGTAAGTAGTTGTTATTTCTAYGGCCAATTAAAAGATAATTGCTCATGACTTACATCCTTCAGCAAGCACCACATTTCTCTTAACAGAGAACCTCCCAAATACTGTCCATTCCTGAAACCGAGCCTTTAAGCCCAAAAACCTTAAAATTTGACTTCAACATTAATTCTCCAGTTCCATCTTTCCCAGTTCCCCCCTTTCTTCCCCTTCTTTGCCTGCAGTTATCTCCTGACTCCAAGCACAGCATGTCAGCTCTGCCCTCATCATCACATCTGCTCAATTTCACAGCAATCCTAATGCTTCCCACCAACTCCTAAAGGGATGACAGGATGCAGCAATAAAAATGTTTACAGCAACCAAAGATGTTATCTTTTCCCATGAGTATTAATATTGGCTCCTACTAAGGCTACTCAACTTATAATCTCAGAATGTTTTCATTCCTGAATTTATTTAGTTTATTTAGTTAGATTCCATTTCAATTGGGTGGGATTTTTAAAAATTTATGCCACTTGAACAGATCCAGAACATATTTGAATGAGAGTAAGAAGTGTAGCACTACCTTTAAACTGGTATCTAATCTCTTTCAAAAGTGCCTGTAGCTCACTACCAGAGAGTTCAGTAGAAATATTTTTAACTTCTAGCATTATACCTGCAAAACCAATACTGATCTAGAGCTTCTGAAACATCCAAACAACAGAAGTCATTCCCCCAAYATGAATTACCTAAATTTTTCTCAAGAAGCAAAAAGAATTATTGCACAAATCTTTCTCAAAACACCAATTAAAAGCTCTCAATTTCATATCTGTGCACATTTGAACCAGTACATTAGATACTCTTTATAAAAGTTTACTTTTGTTCTTCATATGCAACAGCAGCTGCCACACAAGCTCCAAGTGCTGCACTTGGATTTGGCACAGTCCAAAGTGAAACTTATTGCTGTAGGGCTGTGCAGCACATACACCTCTTGTACACACAGCATGGAAACACAAAAACCTGTACAACTTAATCAATTCAAGAAGTAATACGAATTAGGAGTTCTACTGAAATGCTAAAATTCCAGCATTTAAATAAATTCCACTGTTCTATTTATGTTTCAGTAAAAACTAAGCATAATATTTTGTTCAGTAACACAAAATTAGTATCTGCAATCCAACCTTACACTTAATGACATGTCAGTCTGTCTCTCTGCACTAAAAATACCATCTCTTGCAGTTCTGATGCAGAGATGCTGGGGAGAGATGTTACAGATTAAAAAAAAAGGTGTGTGCAGCCTGCCTTTTACATTCTGTCAAGTACCTTTTGTTGAATAGTGGAGTGTTTTTGCTCCATATCTCTCTTCTCCTTTGCAGCATCTACAGCCAACTGATCCAGCTGTAAAGAGAAACAGAAAATTGGATCTTTCAATTATCATAAGAAATTTGGCTCAGTAGATTTCACAATGCTGACAAAGAAAAAAAAAGAACTAACACATTATGTCTAGACATTGCAAGACTTTTATTTTATTTGCATAGCAAAATAACTTCTTTGTCACAAATTGTTTACCTTGAATAACCACTGAAGCCTCGTTTAAAGCACTGCTCTGCCACCGTGAATTAACCTCTACCAAGGTGTACATTTCTTGTAAGCATTAGAAGAACTGTCTCAAAGAACAGCATGGTGCCAAGCATATGCGACTCTGTACCGCATTGGTGCTCAGTCTCCCAGGAGGATGACTCATGCTTTAGCTGCTCTTGCTGGCCTATGCAGCAGCACTGGCAGGAGCAGCAAAAACTAGAAGGAGCAAATGCTAYGGATTTTTCCCTCCACAAAGTGAGAGAACTGTCTCAACCAGGATTTTGTGTCGATAGTTTTGATCAGCTGACCAGCAGTACTCGAGCAAGACTACTTGAGATCTTAAGTAGAGACAATCAAATTAATTTTGGAAATAAAAATATGGCTTTGAAAATAACTGAGATTGTCACAGAGAATATTTAAGTTGGTATCCTCACAAAGTCTGTGATGATAAAAAGGACACTAGCCAAAAAATTTCCTTTTACAATCACAAAAAAAAAGAAAAAAGACAAAATTTAAGATACCCTGTAAGAGAAAGTTTGATCAGGGTTTTCTTCTGTGGTTAGTTGTTTGTTATGGTTAGTTTTGTTTTACAGTTTTCATTCTTCTGGTTTTGTTGTTTGTTTTATCCAGGCCTTCATGTTTAAGCCAGAAATGCAGTGGGGAAGCAGATGTTGCCTGAAAGCCCAGCTGGTTTGGTACTTAGAGCCTGTAACACAAGGCTGCCATTACGCGGCTGGAGCGTGGCTGCGCCCAGCGGTGCAGACGCAGCACCGYGCGCAGGGCTCAGCCCGCGGCTCTCCCTGTCTGTGGGACAGGGCTGCCTCTGCTGCAGGCCCACAGCCAGAACAGCAGCAGCAGCTCCAGCTGGGGCACTCACTCGCACAGGGCACAGTGACTGACTGATCCTCTGATCCACTCACAGAGAGCATCCCCTCCACCCGCTCTCAGAACCACAAGGGGCAGGCCCTGCCAACTCTGACTATTTCCCCAGTCTTTTACTTGCCCTGCTTGACATGATGTAAAYAACTAAAAAGGGACAATAAGAGGCCCTTACACCCTTGTGCTAGACATTCTCCAATAATTATGGAGCCATCAGAAAGCTGAAACATCTGGATCCAATTCCGTACTCTGTTACTTTTTTTAACTCTTCTCTCCCTGTCTTCCCCTCTGGCTCAAAAGTCTGTATCAGCACTTGCACACCTTTACAGGTATTTGTGAACAGGAACACATTGAAGGCTGAAGTGTCCAAATGCCACATCTATGTAGCTTTAGCATTTAAAAATAACATGACYCCCTAAAACAGACTGGGCTCAAAGATTGTTTTGCATCAACAACCCATGAGAAACCCCTTCTCTTGTGATAAAGATGAGAACTGGGTCAAGTGTTGTTCAAAATTTTAGAGGAATCCAGTTTCTTGCTAAAACTTCAGATTCAGGAATCTGCAAATGGACCCCAAGAAATTCTTCCTTCTGCCCCATTAGATGAAACAGAAGGCTGTCACTCAGGGTAGGGCAATTGCCTCTAATTTACCTTGAGTACAAGTGTTTGAGGGTACATATGTACCACAGCCAAAACAAAACTCTTAACAGCAGCTGATTCCACCAGTTACTTYTTTTACTATGAAGACAGCATTGCACCATTCCTGTTTTCAAGCTCAAACCAGAGTTTCTTCCTTTTCACTCAGGTGAGCAGCACATCAATTGTCTTAGAAGRGACCAACAGCATATAACTATCAAAAGCTGTAGTAAATCACAACTAAACTATCAAAATCCCAGTCATTATAGTATTACTGAAAAAATTTTAGAAAATTAGGTTTTTCAAACTACTGCATTTACTGGTAAATGTATTTTTATAAACATAATAACTGGCATTCTGAGGAGAATTAAGTCAGACTAAAATACTTAGCTTTTTGAATAGTCATCTCAATGAAAATTCAAATGTTTTCTTTTTAAGCTAATACCACATTTCATATGAAAAGAACAAAAAACCACAGTTTCCATGCAAAAGCTCCTATTACGCTTGCACACTATTAAAGATTCCCAAACAATGATCTGATTCCTGAGGGATCCTACTGTGACCTGAAGTATCTTGAGAGCAAAATTGCTTAATCCTATTCCATCACAATAAGACAGTTATTTTGAAAATACAGACAAAAATAATTCAAAGCTGTAACTACACTATTTAAGATCAATTTTATTACTTCAGATGCTGCTAACCCTTGTAATTAAGATCATACACAAAATTCACCTAGGAATGAAAACTCACTCACCAACAGAAGAAATCTAACAGCATTTTCACAAAAATCCAGCAAATCCCCGTTATGTCACAACATATTTTGTTAAAGGCAGAAGCTTCAACCAGTACAAGTGCAAAGCCATCAACTGTTAAAACTTTCAACAGTTATTTACAAATCTGCTTCTGTCATGCAAAATATCCATTACTTAAATGCCAAGCTCTGCTACAAAAGAACAATTGCGCAAGTTGTACAACTTTAGGTCTTCAGTCCATCTTGCTCCAACTGCAATATATTTAAAACATTCTTAGCTATGGATTTTCTAAATTTAACTCCTTCAGTTGCTATGATACCAGCACCAAAATGAATGCTACACAGTGCTCCTTACCAGATCAAGCAAAAGCACGACCAGACATTCAAAAATAACCTTGTGTTTTCTTGCTCCAATCACGTCAATGAAATGGAAACACTGAAGCCTGGCTGATGGCATAACCCACTATTAACTCCATAGTTTGTGTTTCCTTTCCCTATCCCCTCTTCCACAGCAGTACAGGACACGTGTTACACAGCCAGACACTACAGTTCACCATTTACAGCCCAAACTGGAAGGGTGTTGAAGAATAAAGGGCAAGCTAYGGAAGAGTAACATCTCCCTGAACTATTCAGGTGCCCCTATTACACCAAGACCTGACCTGTCTCTACACATAATTAAGACCCAGTTGGGGCCTAGTCTAGCAGAAAAATATCTATTCAGCCATTGGGTTGTTGGGAGCTGTAGAAAATAACTCCAATCTGCTCCACTGCACAGCTCAGAACAATTTAATGTCTTATTCATTCAATGACACTCAATGAATGACATTCAATGACACATCTACTCAAGATGAATGTAAAAGTTTGCTGTAAAAATTCGCTTTTTATTTGCTTTTTTACCTGGACAGACACTTAAAAATTTGGTTGGCTCCTTTGTGGATCTGTTTGGGAAGTGGCAATAGAGGGGTTTGTATCAGAGCACTTGTTGCAAGGCCTCAGGTAGAGGCAAATGCAAAGTGCTCTTATAACTTGCACTGAAAAGCAAGTCTTGCTTTTCACTGCTGAGTCTTCTTTCTGCACCACAGACACATCTTCATTTCAGTAGTGTATGTTCCAATCTATTTGCAAAACCATTTTCAATGTCTCCTGTGTGCAGCTGGCAGTGGTCCATCTAAGCTTTTCATGAGTCCCTCACCGAAAACCCAGAAGTGTCAACTGTCTGTTCTTAAACAAAACTGGGTAAGAAGGATTCCATGCAGGAACTAAATTTTGCACTACTTATTAAAATCATACTTCCATTTTATGGTCTAGGTTGCTAACATCAAAGTTATATTTACACACATAAAAAATTAATTATACAGACTGCATAATTTATACAGTAAATAAAGTATATGAGTAGAAGGAAAAATCAGCCTAATCTACTTTTTATTATTAGATATATTTGTAAACATGGATCATATACAAAAATTTTGAAATCCAAATAATCCACTATCCTGAATATCACAATGTACCTCACAGAGCACTACATGSCTATGCTTAGCATGTAAATCCTAAAGGTAGTACTAATTTTAGTAAGCAGACAACTTTCAGTTTGTAACTATTTTCATTCCTTTCATTACAGCATATTTTTAATGTTTTGCCWGTGTCATACCACAACTCCTTTTTTGTTGAATAAATCTATGAAGTACCTGACATGCAGGCATATATCAATATTTCTTTCATTTCAGCATATAGTTATGCATTTTCAAAATAATTTGTTACCTGTGCACCAAGCTCTTTCATGTAGGGCTCAAGTTCACTAAACAGATCATAGCCTTGATGGAAAAAAGCCAGATGTGCATACATAAAGGATAACATCTAGAAGGAACAAAGTAAATATTTATTCTCTTAAAAATGGTATCACATATCACATAAATATGTCACTAAGTTCACATAACCTACAATTTCAGGTTTAATTTCTCCTCTCAAGTCCTGATCGTTTTACATCAATATGTCATAGAGCTTCCAATGTTGTAAAATAAACGTGCAAAGTAAAGCAAGAACAGAACCAAGCCAAAAATTTCAGAAATCAGTTGATAGCATTAACTCCATGAGCAAAACAAAAGAAATCTACTTAATGGCAGAAAACTACTTCTAATTCATGTCACCTGAAATTTTTGTTATCTCTCTTTAACTGGGACACATAAAGTACAGAGGGGCTATGGAATATTTTACTAATGATTCAAACTCATAAGCTTTATAACATAGCTGAAAAGACTGTCTGGCCTTAAAATAGAAAACAAGTTGGGAAGGTGCAGAGCAGAATAGCAGGCAGTTATAAACCAGCCCAAGTCAAGTTTCTGCTTTTTAAGGAATTAAGAAAATTATGGGAGAGCAACTTCAGACATTTAAAAGAACAGCACTGTTTAATCTGTCACTCTCCATTGCAATAAACTTTTAACAGAGATAATGTGAAGTAGAAAAGGGAATACAGTGTGAAGCAAACTGGCATGCAGGTACAGCTTTTTATTAATTTAGTAGATACCATCCTATTAATATTAAAATTTGCCCTGTTCTTAGAAAGAACAGAATTAATCTTAGAATAGATTATAAGTAGCACTTACTGTTTACAAAGTAATAAATCAGACCTAAACAGCAGAATTCTCAACAAGCAAAGTRATGTGCATGGAACACATACTAAAGGATCAAGAGTAGTGAAAACCTACAAGTGTTCAAATCTGAACCAGAAGGATTGTCAAAAATAGTTAAACATGTATGCCCAGCTACAGTAAAGGCCAAACTGACAGTCACCAAACTGCCAAATGTATGATAACATTTTGATCAATAAAAGGACTAAATTTTTAACATACTGCTTTGTGGTCATTTTTAAAATTTTAGATGGATTAAAATATTTGATATACACAGGATAAAGTATATCTTACCGATTTTAAGATTTCTGCTCTTCTTTTAGACTGAAGAACATTGATCTAGAAGAAAAGAACAAACAAGCAATTTCTTTTATTCTAAAMTTATTTTATTTTCAATTTTCCCCAAATAATCACATCCAATCTTAAAACATTGGAAGAAGACAGCTCAATATCAGACTTCCCAAAATACTGCTAAAAAGAAGATGCACTCTAGCTCTGTCATGGCATCAAAGTGATGCAGAGAACACCTGCAAAGCTTGAGCTTCATGGTGAGAGTCACAATTTTCTTATGTCAGTAGGGAAAATACAGGACACCACTTGCTTGCTAGAAGTAATATAATACAACTTTCAAGGAAAATTGGTTTTCATTTTCAAGAAATTGAATTCAAGACATTTCAAGCAGATGAGCCAAGCCAGCCCACCAACTCCTTGCAGAAGTTGCACGGCTGCCAGGGCAGAGTGAAGGATGGAAGCAGGGTTACTTTTCCTCTCAGACTCACARTATTTAAGTATCCCAAAAATAGTCCCAGGCAAGCAAGAATGTAATAGTTTCAATAAGTAACTTTCTGTGTATACATGGGCTTTTAAGCTAGCTGAAGTCACTGATTAAAGATGCTGCCCTAAAACTTAGGGAATTCCACATTTTATAGGAAAAAAAATGACCAATTTTTCACATTCACCTAGTTCCCCTATCTTCTTTATCTAATCTTAAAAAGTTGCCATCCAGAACTACAGATTTTAGTTTAAAAGACCCACTTAGCAGAAACAGGCATGATTTTGCAATTTAACACCTCTACGTCAGTTTAGAATTTCAGCAAAATAAACAAACTTGCTGCAGCTATAATCAAAACCAGATTCTACTTCTATACTTWAGTGGTCATTATTTTGGAAAACTTTCTGCAGCAAAAATAATTGAGATTTGTTTGTATAGAATAAACCCTCAGCCTGTGAGGCAAAGAAAAATAAAAGGAAAGCAAACGTTTTGAATTACAGTTTAGAGCAAACCTAGCTACAAGGAGACCATAGTTGTGAAGCCATTTTCCCAGAAGAATCACTCAAGCAGACACAATTCCTAAAGCTGAATTGATTTTTGTCCACTTTGAGAGATGCTGAAGCTGTTCCCAGTTACTCTAAATGCATCTTTATCCCAGGAACTGCTCATACTTTGAACATACAAATTCCAGGAGGCAAACAACCTGCAGTTCAAAGCACACACAAGGAACTGGCCTACTGCAGTWGTGGCTGCCAGCTGCCCCCACCATTTAGTACAAATAATCCTGTGGGGAATAATTCACACCACTTTTTAAACATCAAAATGACCTTAGTGTTTAAAAAACTGGAGTTCAGAATTGACCACTGACCACCATGTCTGTGAACATGCCCAGGCTGACAGGCTCCACTTCATTTTACAACTCATAATGCAATTTATAGAGAAGTTAATTAAGCTTTAAATAACTGACTGGACGGTCACAAATCAAGATGATAATGTCTAATATAAAACCAGCTTAATTGTAAACAGCTGTTCTGTTTTTGATCATAGGAGAAGCTCAGACTCATTTGGGAGCCCCCARCCCCTCACACCATCTGAGTTGCAATAATCCTGTTTTGCTGTAGTTGTGGATAAGTATGAAGCAGATGAATTTTAAGTATCAAAAGAAAATTTATTACTGTATTACAGAATACAAAGCAGCATGACAAGGAACACCTCTCAACACCCTATAGGAGATCTTCACTAAAAAGGTAAAGAATAGTTAAGTTCTTGACCCTCCTTATAGCACAATGCCAAACTCTGAGGCATCTAGACAAGCTGAATACAACCCAAAGCATACAGCTAAAATTGCAGAAATACCCAACGTCCTGTATCAGAATCATTCAGGTAATTTGCATTTCCTAGGCTAGATTACAGTTTTTACTTTACATATATAAGAAACTGCAGCATATCTAACTCATGAACCATTTAGCTAAGTATCAGGCAAATACTGAGGTTTTTTCATAATTAATGTTCAACTTGAAAATTAAACTCTCTCACTGTAGCAAGGGCACTGAATACCAGAGCATTAAAGCAATASGAATGCATCAATTATTTTCCTCAGATTTTATTAAAAAAGAAATTACTTGCAGATAAAGTTCTTCCTTTTTYCCTGAATCTCCACAGCTTCCAAGAAACTTACAAAAAGAACTTCTAACATTGTAAAGGACATGTCTCTAACCATATGWAACAAATGGTTTTGAAAAGCTTTCATTGCTGTTCTTACCTGAAGAACATAATCCAGAGCTATGTGTCGAAARCACTTCCGAGTTGCAGTCAAAATATTGGTTGCTTCCTCTACCTCATGTTGCTTATTCCTTTGAACTTGGGCATTTTTCACCAGAGCATTCTCCTTTTCTTCACTCACTTTTTCAAACTGTTTCTTTGCATCTTTAAATTTCCTAATATCCCTATGGAAAAAGGAAATATTATTAAATATTAAATTAAAAAATTAATTCCAAAGCATGAAAAAGAGTTTAAAGCTACACCAGACAGACCAAGCTTGGGACTTCTCTAACTGGTGTCTACTTCAAATTTTATATTCTTCAATACATGCTTGGGTGAAATGGAAATCCACAATTATGACAGAAGCTTCTTGTCTTTCTTTTCCAGGGAAAGGACAAAATTGAAATGTAACTGACATCTAATGCCTATTGGCAAAAAGCTTTGTCCCCCAAGCTTAGACAATTACAATATGTAATTAGATCAGTAAATCGTCCTACTGCAACATTTCTGCAGCTGGATCTAAAGCCTCAGGGACTCGGAGTGATTTTTGACAAAGCCTAAGTATACACTTCTCAATTTATGGGTAGCAATTTACAAGAAGGATGTTTCACTTACCCACTCAAATCAGATTTTTAAAATTCCATTTTACRTACAATTTTCCCATTAAAAGTGCAAATTAACTTACTCTTTAACGAAAGTCTGAAGCTGTGTTTTAATTGATCTTTGGATTTGGTCAAACAGAATCTGAAAGAAAACATTATTATGTAGGTCAGTAACTTGGAGGTATTMATACCTTCTGATTTCAGAAATACCAATGGTAATTAGGCAGAATTACACGAGAATGTAATTATTAAACCACTGAGTCTCTAATATCAAAATATAAATCCCTTCACAGTAGTTTTGAAATAAATAAAAGATGAGGAAGAGAATAAGGAAAATAACTCAAACCAAGCATCTTTTGCTGCTCTTTTCTTAAAGACTGTGGTTATAAGGAGACATAAGAGCTTCTGGCATCTTATTCTCTCATCCTGACATGCCTAGTTTCATAGAAGTTTATTTATGTTAATTGTATAGTAATGTTCCTGAAGAAACAACTTTGAAAGTTAAGGAGTCTTTTTTTTTTTTCTTCTTAGACTTTCACAATTTATCAACAATTAAAAGACAAATGAAACCATAGAAAGAACACGCTCTTAACTTCTGGCAAAAACCCCAAAACCATGGATTGAAATTAATGCTGAAAATGCAGCATACATGAGTATTCAGCACCATCTCCTTTACATKAATGTTTGTAAAAAACCACCCACTGTTAGACTACTAAAAGGAACGGCTGATTCTTTTAAAGAATAAGTAATCTAAGCAATGGTTCCAAAATATCTTGTGATTTGGGAAGGCTGGAGGCACAAAATATAATAAATTGATTAGAATTGTAAAGTCTAAGGTATTTGTTAAATTTTTAAGGCCAAAGCACACCTGGATGTGAGATAATTTGAATGTTCTCTTATGACCCAAAAAATTCTAACTGGAAAATGAAAACACACATTCCTTCAGCTTCATATCTGCCCTCTGAGTTTTAGGATGGAATGGAACAGGTCAATGACTACTAGATAAATCCTTTTGGAACTTATTGTGCAGACAACAAATGTTGCCTCAATTTTCAACCCTTCTACACCTCCAATTCTGCATAACAGAAATACACAAGGCAGCATCACAAAAATAAAGCTGGCCCAGTTGAACAGAATCTCTCATAAAAGGTAAAGATCTTGAAATATTAAATCATTTTCTTGAAAAAGCAAGTCAAAACTTCAAAGTTTAAGGTCAAAAAATGTTTCCTTTACATGTTCTCACTCTTAGATTCTTTATTAAGTTTTGGAAATGGGAAGCTATGTAATGCCAAGTACTGACAGCAAAACCTTTACCAGCTCATCTCTCTTTTCTAGAAACACTGAAGGGAAACATGACTGAGTTAAAGCCACTCATTAGCAGTGGTCCTGTACCTTGCATCCAGTCTCCATGCTAGGAGCTCTCCGAGACCAAAGCAACCTGCTCCAACCCCATTTCTGACCCTGATTTAGGCAGGCAGTCAAACCATCCACACCTCCTGAGGACCCTTCCAACCAGAACTGTATCTACCAGTAGCACATGGAAGAACCTGTTTGTATTCCCACTTTGGGAAACCAGAAAAGCAGACAACTAGCATAAAGAACTTCTTGACAAACTGGAAGTCAGGCTGGGACTACTCCCACTGCTGACATTTAAGCTTGCCAGTGCCTGGGGAGCGCACCAATCAAGATCAATACCAAAAGACAAAACCAGATGGAAACTCAAATATTTAGAGGACTCCCAGAAATATGAGCCTTGCATTCTGCTWACAGCAATGAAGAGAAAAAATGTGCTGGGCAGAAAAATACATAGACATCATTTCCCCTAAAAATACCAGAAAGAAGTGCCCAGATCATGATTTGATTAGATTTACAGCCTTGTCAACATACTACCTTTCATAAACTCCAAGTCTAAGAAAGCTGCTATTTGCCATAAGCTGTCACAGCTACTCCTCCACTGCTGAATCAGTGAAGATGCTGCATTAGGCTGGTCCCCGGCCTTATCTGTAGCAAAGCCTCACACAAAAAAACTGACAGTCATCCAGAACTCAATGGGAGCATCTCCTACCCCTTCCATCCTTCCTTTCCTCTTTCTTCCTCTAGTTTCTCCCTCCTGCTGGCTCTGTCACCTTGGTCAGCAACAGACCTGTCATTCTGAGCCAGGAGGCCCTGTTGAACTCAGCAGATTCACAAAAAGCAATGCAGAACCACAATATGTCTGGCAAAGCAATTGTGCCTCATTCCTGATGTTTGTGCCTTTGGTAAAAGCCACTTTGTTCTCACTATGCACTGAGCACAGCAAGGGCATGAAGGGGAAAAAAAAAAGCAGGGCAGAAGCCAGATGGGTCCTACTTAGATCTGAAAAGAAATCTTCTTCAATATGGTTTGTTCTCTGCTTTCTGCCTTCAAACTTCCCAAAGGGAACAGTTGTGCTATGTCAAATTTTACCAAAGCAGTGCAAGSACCATCACGTAGAATAATAGCAGCAGTAACAGAGGACCTATGTCAGAGATGTMCAAAAGAGCAAACCACAGATAAAAGACATGGTTAAGAGGGATTCCAGCAGCAAGATGTTTGATGAAGGGAGACAGCCTGGGTTCATCTGCTCCATCTAYTCTGCAGAAATCGTTGACATGAAAGTAATATTGCTCCAGAACTGCTGCTTTGAACCTTGGCACTCCCTTCTCCTCCAACCCAAGAACCACTGTTCACTTACTCCCCTTTCTTTACAGTTTTCATTAGATTAGGTGCAGATATGCACACTCTGTATAATGGAAAGAAAACCAAACAAAATGCTATTAACCTGCTTTGCTTTGCTTCCCTTCCATTCTAAAAGCATGCATTTAAAACAAAAAAAGCCTAACCAGACACTTTTAGAAAGCTAAGTTAAAGCTAGCAAACTTCCATTCCATTCTATCTTGTCAATTTTTAAACTCCCAGTGGTATGAAAAATCCACATTTAAAGTGTCCTGCATATTTTCAGCACTTTGGAGACACTTCAGTTTGTTTCCAGCAATTTGCTGGGAAATTAACAAAGAGCAGTTGGGCCAATGAAAGAGGAAAAAAACAGAAGAACRAACTTCTCAATACAAGACCAAACTCTTTAAAGGAAAAAAAAACAAATTAGTTTTCAACCCAGGGAAAACTGAAGCTTCTGATTAACTCTGACATGCTAAAAATTACAATTAGTCTTAAATCCTAGCACTTTCTCCTTTCTCCACACTTACCCAAATCTGCAATCACTCCAAAAAGAAAAATACATGCAAATCCTAGGTGCTTCATTTTGTGTATTTATAAAGGATAGGGGAGAAAGTAGTAACTATGGAAAAGACATTATTTCAGACCAGCAAAGGTATAAGCTCATGGTCTGTAACTGTTACCATCAGTTTGATTCAAAAAGATTAAACTATCCAGTATTTACTGTCCTAGAGCACCAAAGGTTACAAACTCCAAATGAAAAATAAACCAAGATGAAAATCTGCAGAAAAGGGGATATTTACAAATATCGTGTAAACAAAACATTATTAAAATAATTATAAGTATAAAATGAGAGTTATTTATACACCACTTAAACCATTACTTTGCAAACACTATCAACAAGAAAAGCTTTACCATTAATCTATTATCAAAAATAACTGAAGGTGAGCTATCAGTGCCATGTTTCAGCTAGAAATACTCACATTATGATAATTGATCATTTCCTGTAAGGTGTCAGAGAATTTCATCAAATTGGTCTGTAAAGAGAAAATAAAAGTGGTTTAAGTTAAGCCCTATTAAAAACAGCACAAAAGCAACAGTTCAGAGGTTTACAGCTTTTCAGTTTTTACAACTTGGAAATTCATTTTCCCTATAGCACTATTATGAGACTAAAACCACTAGGCTAGAAGGAGAACACAGCTGTAATAGTAAATAAATCTATTAAAGATACAAGCACGAAAGATGTTACTTCTATCTACCTGTATATAAAGCAACAAACTGAAGAAAAGCAGGAAAAATTCAAATTGATTAAAGATATGGGAAGTTCACATAAACCAAAACATTAATTTACAGTATTTAATATGACACTAATTAATATTTTTCACATTTAATACTCTGACTCAAAAAACCAGGTTAATGTGTTGCAATCACCAGTGCATACACTAATCTAACACCTTTTCTGAAATTTGGCAGACCCATGTCACTACTGAAACTAAACAGCACAGACACCTGCAGTGCACCACAGCTGGGAAACCTCCACTCTAAAAGAGATAGCAAAGAAAAAGGAGCAAAAAGGCAAATAATTCTATAAACTTCAACTACTTCTCTTGCCAACTGCTATGTTGAACCTTTTTTAAATTATGTTTCTCTCCCTCCACTTTCACCTCAAAGAACTTACCTCAACCAAAGTATCTTTACAGGAATATTGTGCAAGGTCTCGAATTCCATTCATGAACTGCTTGTTGGCTGTACAAAATGCTTTCCCAGTGTCAATCATTGCAATACAAAGCTTCACCAGCTAAAATGAGTGTATAAATAGAGAGAAAGCAGAAGGCTGATTTTGATTTGGTTTTTACACCATCATATAAACATGAAAATGCTGAGCTTAGTTAAGGCTACAAAATAAAAATTTCAAAAGTTACATTTTCATCCTCAGATTCTATGAAAAGCTTTCTACTGTGTAGTAACAGCTATAAAAATACTACTCTAGGTCATTAGATATGCTATTGGGAAAGCCAGCACACTATAAACTTTTAAAATTAGTTTTTACTTGCTTTAATGTTAACTGACATGTTGCACATATTTCAAGAGAGTTTTACACAGGCAACAAGTACAGCAGCTAAAACATAACCCAAGCAAATAATGAGGTTATTGTGGTTTCYGAGGAAAAACACCACAAAACAAACAAAAACTAAACCCACACCAGTTGTTTAATCCTGAGACACTCAGAATACAGGAACAGGAAAGCAAAAGGTTCTCTGCACAGCTGAAGAGCCATGGTTACATCTCAGGAGATAAAATCAACCACGTTTCCACTCACAGACTAATCTCTGATGGCTTTCCACCCCTACCACTCACTGCTTCAGTCAGCACCTCAGGTCTCATGGTACTGGAGTCTGATAAGAAGGTCCTCAGTATCTTGTTTTCCCACTTCTTGAACCATTTATGCACTGGGCCATTAATGTAAGAAACAGGGGTAACTGCAATTGCCAGGATGCTCTCTTGAGATGGGTGCATTATGACTGAGCTCCCCCATCCTAAGCCAAGCTGAGAATACAACCAGAAGATTGAACTTTCATCTCTGAAAGATCTTTCAAGGATGGTAAATAAATTATCATGAAAAGCAACACAGAAGCACTTGGTCCTGTGTTGGCRCAAAGAAACCATCCAAGCATCCTTCCTGCCTTAGTTACCCAGTAATTTTTAWGTAAAGCTAAGCATGATCTTCCACATTCTGATGAATGTCCAAGTTGCTTGAACAATGGACAGGAAAAAAACCCCACTATCAACATAACCTTTTCCCTTTACCTTTGCTTATAAGTTCACAAGCCTGAACTGGGCTTGCTTTCTTCCAGAGAGCACAWAACTGCAAACAATATAGCCCAAAGTCAAAATTGTGAGACAATAAAASCAAGTTCAGTATGAACAACTGACCAGAAAAAGTTACCAACCAAGCCTAGASAAACTATTACCCTCAGGCCATAGTTGCTTCAGCTCACCCAAGAAGCTTGGCTTTCAACTTTAGTATTGTACTACAAGGCCCTGAATAATGCCATTTAAGGAATATGAGAATTCTTTTCCCCAAAAACTTYCAGACTGGTGGAAAAGCCAAACTTGCAAGTTTGATTTTTCAGATCTTTTAAATACTTACACTGGTTGATCTACCAAAACAGATTCCACACCTCTACAGTAAAAATGTGTGTTATATCCAAAAGTTTCACCAAGATTCACACCAAATCAAAATTAAGGATCCTGAAWTTATTTTGCAAGAGCAAGCTGCTAGATTTAGCTACTAAAAACTAGAAATACTATTACAAGTAGTAAAGAACAAGTCTTCAGGCTTGACACCATATTTATTTGTCTCCAGCTTTCTGCAGCCTGCTCAACAGCTGCAGGAAAAAAAGGTTGTATTCAAAAAGCAGTTAAGGAGGTAAACAAATGACATCTGCCTGCCATGCGAAAACACAGACAAAAATAATTTAAAACATTAAAATATACATATTTATATACATATATGTAGACATGTATATATATGTATACACATACACCTGGCTGCTGTGCCTGAGATTACCAGTGACAAACAGCATGGATTTTAAACCTCCAAACCAGAGGGTAGCCAGGCGTCCCCAGCGCACGCCATTGCGATCAGCAGGCTCTGGGYGCAGCAGTGACCAAGCCCTGGCTTTTATCTCACCGGGAGCTGAAGGAGTTTGCAGCAGCTCCCCGGGCTGAGTCACAGGGGCTCAGCGAGGGCCACTCAGGAGGGAATTGCACAAGCGAGGCCCCCGCCCAGGAAGGAGCGAGTTCAGCTGCCCAGTGCTGCTCCGCTCCAGCCTGGCCCCCAGCTAGGAGCTCCACTTGGATCCTTTCCCTCTGCAGAACAGGGTGCTTGGTCAGCCACTGACACTTCCCAGCTGTGAACTTTAAAACAAAACCGAAACACACTTTCTGATGTTTCTGAGACAAACATTGTTCAATTAAAAGCTTACCTTGTCAAGTTTCAGTTCCAGCTCTGTCACATCTCCTTCTACCTCTTCTAAAGCTGCCCTGCGTGTATAAAAGAGGTTTTCCTTTAAAATTTTACACAAAAATACTGAGTCTGGGGAGAAGGGGCAGACACACATTCATTTAACTCATTTATTGCCATCACAGTTTTATTTAAATTTCAGCTGTAAAATAGCATAGATTTTAAAGAACCACAAGAATTGCAGGAAATTTGACRGTACAAATAAGAAAAACTACATCACTGCTAAAATGTGGTCTATTGAYAAAGATTTGAGATCAAATTTTATCAATCCTGATATCTGTCACACCCAAATAGGTTTCTTCTGTTCTTGTATAGACAATAGTCTATATGTTTGAAGCTAACAACAGAGGAAAGAAACTGAAAGTTGGAGGGAATTTTCTTAACCCTTTTAGTGACTTCCTGGCTCAAACCTGCAAATAGGGCAGCTATTTMATGAATAACCTTGCAATGAGATTAGGAAAAAAACCAGCACTTGCCATGTGTCAATTACCCTGCAGGGAGTTCAGATGGCACACTTGATTAGATCATTCACCTCTGGTCTACACTGGCCAAATCTTCCAGGCCAGTCAAATTTAATTTGCCAGTAAAAGCTGCTTTCATGGAGCATTGCTAAAGTACAGATTTTTTTTTTAATTTTTTTTTAATTTTTTTTTCTTCTAAGTTCATGTTTCTTTGGACACCTCCTTCCTTATTGCTACCTGAAAAAAACATGAGACTGAGGATGGATGACTCTTTGACTCTTTGTTCAGTCCATGAACATTGCTGCTCCATTCAGGCTATTGCCTTGAGAGCCAAATGGACTCATTTCTGGCAAGGAGAGCCCCTGGTGCCATCACAGGGTGCCCATTCTTTCAGTCATTCCAGCATAACTGCTCATGGAACCACACTGTTTACCAGTGCCTGCCTTGGGGAAAAAAAAGTAATAGGAAGTTTTCTGAAATGCTTTTTGGAAAATTGGATCAGACATTTCACATTTCAGTCCTACAGAAAAACCCAGCTCTTCCTGGAAAATGTTATATAGGCAGGGAAGAATGATTTGGAGCAGGAATTTCTYAAGCCAACTTTATACCACTGAGGAGAGACTACACACAACCACAGCTTTACTGTCTCTTGCTAATTCCATTCTAGTTCACATGAGTACAAGCCAAGAACATAAAAAAAAAAAAAAGATTGGATCAGGCCCCAAGTTCAGGAAAAGCAGTTTTTTTACAAGAACAGTTCTAAAAAATGCTGCCAATTGCTTGCAGATCTCAAACACTGAGCATGACATTCCCAATTTTTACAGATTTCACTACACATAGCTGCATTCCAATTCTTGTACCTCAATGCATTCCCACAGTTATGTCCAGGTTTTATATCCAAGCAATCTCTGTACCTACATTTTGGCTTCTCCCTCCTCGCTAGCTTCAGACCATGAAGGATTTCAGGCAACATCAATTTCTCTTTTACTTTCTTTATTTTCTTTCATAACTGATTCATTTCCACTTAAGTCTCTAGTTAATCTTGTTTTGGAAAGCATTAAAGAGAATTTAAAAAACCCAAAACCCAAAGGAAGGAAAAGCATCTCAATATTTAGACTTCAATTTTGTATTCGTTTGTTTATGATCACAGTAAAACAAATTTTTATTTGTTTCTTTGGCATTAACATAAAAACATGATTAAGAGACTGTTTACAGAACTGCAGCAAGATCTGATAAGAGTATTATTTTTTTGTATCTTTAACTGAGTTCTAGCTCCACAGGACTTAATGAGCTAAAAGTCTAAGACTCAAAATGAACAGAGATAAAGGCAGTTAGAGCAGGCAGAATGAAGACAACACATCTGCTCAGTAATTAAACCTCTATTCCAAGAGGCAAATTTTAAGACAGAATAAGCTTAAATGGAAGAAGTACCAGTAGAACATTAAAAACTGAAACAATGAAGGGTAGATCAAGCAAAACTACGTATAAAGCAAAGCAGACAGAGGTCTGAAATGCCAGACCTCTGAAATGCCACAGGCCCCTGAGGCACCAGGCTGGTTCTCTGGGCTATTTCCCACCACTGCCATATGATAGAGGGATGGCATATCTGGGCACTACMGCTGGATATGGATTGAACAGCTGTAGGGTTCCAGCCAAACCCCACTTTAATTCTAYGTTTCTTTGCATAGAAATTACTACTTTACTGTTTCCACCACATAAAATCCAGTAGAAGTTATTATCATGCAAACATATTTACAGKTATTAGTCCAAAACTGGATTACAATCACAAAAACAATGGAGAGGATGCCCTCAGACTATCAGAACATAGTTATATACATCMAATTATGTACCCTCTAGTCACAAAAATTGTCTTCATGTTTTCACCCTGGGCTAGCAATACATGAAAAACAGCTGATCTGAGCTGTGCTATGTTAGTGCTACCCTTACTTTTCTTAATTTAATTGTTTTTGAAGCCACAGAATGCAAAGGTGCATTTCTCTCTAAAACATCTGTGTCAGGCATAAAGTTCACAGTAAACTGCCATAATTCTGGGTAAATGTCATGTCCACAGCCAAGCCCCACTGTCCAGCTATAAACACAGGAAGTGGTGGTGAAACAGCTGAGGATCAAGTGCCAGACCTGACATGTAACAAAACTGCCGCTCCTTGGCGAAGTGGGAGCAAGATTTGAGTYACAGTGATCTCAGCCAGAAGGCTCCAGCAATAGGAATAAGGATCAAATCAGGTCCAGTGTATGAGTCAAACATCTGTGGCTTCCCAAGATGTTCAAATACTGCATGGCAATGCACAAAACCAGAACAGCTGCTTAAGGGTGGAGGACAACTTTTATAAATGAGCAGTCTCCCATACTCTTCATGCTCTGTAATGAGGACTCTCAGGAATGTGTTTCTTTCCTCTGCTGTGACTTCTCTCCTCCACCGTCCCCTAAAACACAGTTCAGTTTGCTAGATACAGCTTCCTGCACAGCTTCAGGGCAGGAGGAATACAGGAGATAATGGAAGAAAATTAAAGACCTAACTTTGCAGCCTTTTAAAATGAGGATAATGTCACCAGTTACCCAGCCCAGTGTATGTGAAGGACAGCTGAACTCTGACATCCATCACAGCACACCCTTTAGGAGACCAGTGAAAGACTTTCTTCCAGGTTAAGGTACTACAAAAATCCCAGGAACCAAAGAGAATTATGATGGATTAACTCTCCTCTAAAAAAAAAGGGTCACTACACATTGCTGAACAGAACACCACACACACTATGGCCATAGACAGGGGTCTGCAGGGCCTGTTTGCTCTCACAGAAGAGTGGTGATCACCAGTGCTTTTAAATTTAGCTCCTCTTCAAACAAAGCCTAACTGCCATTGAAGCCTGCCTTTAGTCTTTTGCTCCTTCATTCATCATATTCTATCTTGCATTTTCAGATTGTGTTCCTGAAAATGAGGAGGCTGGAATCAGTGGTCACTCTAAATCAGATGCTGAAAAACAACAAACTGGAGAGGTCAAAGGTGCTATGGGCAACTAAATAATAATTATTAATTCTAGAAATAATACATCACTATAAAAATATTCAGAATTATAAAAGCCCAACAATAAAATATTTTCCAATAGTGTGTGATATTTTTTTTCTTTTAATTGAGAAAAGTTTTGATTCATTTATTGAATATACTTTCAGAAGAACAGGAACATGTCACAAAATCAATTGCTATTCATTCTGGGGCTATTGAATACATTAACATCTTTGGACTCATGAAATGGAAGTAATGGATTTTTATCACTGCAGTTTCAATGGAATTACTGCCAAAGTCTTGTCCTCAAATCTTAGAAAGACACAGCTCTCTTAATTGCACATATTCTGTGCAGAACATCTCCTTAGTGCACAGCTTACACTTCACTACAGATGACATCCTTTCAGCCATCATCCACTACACCTTCAAGACAGACTGAAAAAGAAAAGGTACTACTGAGTGTGAAAACCTGGAAATGAGATGCATAATTGCAAGGTAAGAATATGAACCTGATGATTTACATTAATGTCTCCTCCTCTATGTCAGAGCCTACCAGGTGACAGATAGCAAAAAGGACAGTAGACATTAATCAGAGGATATACTGTGACCTGTAGTGTGATGCAGAGGCAAATTAAAATGCAGGTGTACCACAGAAGATATTACACTTGCTCAGCTGCTTGGTCTGGTTTGTCTCTTCCTCTGCCTCCCTTTCCTTCYACAGCAGTTGCACCTTGGGATCACCCTTCAGATGCAAAGCAACTGCTCACAGGTGAGTTCAGAAACAGCCACAGACTGCTGAGGGCAGCCTCAGGCCAGGGGAGCACACCCAGCACTGTGCCTAATGGCACTGGACACTGCCACTTCTCACTGCTCACCAAGGGCCATTTGCTGTCACCAGGCTGCAAAGGTCCCTGTCCACCAGCACAGCTGCACAGGGCTGGTACTTTTCAGAGGAAATCTTCACATTAGTCTGGGTTAAACTGAAGGAGCTTTCTACCTGTGCTTTCCCCTACCTTGCTGAGGTCCTGCTGGGTGGCAGACCTACCCTCCAGCTTCTCAGGGCTCCCTCCAATCACTGTCTACTTCATTTCATTTCATTTCCTTCATGTATTACAAAGGTGTCCAGAGGCACGTTAACCAGCTTGCCAAGAAGGAATACAGTTGGTACATGTGTTATGGCATTGGACAACCAGAGACTAAAAAAGAAACATGACATTATTGAGGAACAAAGAAGGCATACAGGGAACAATAAGGCCTAATAACTTTGGATAACAGCATGGACAGATATAAGTAGAGTTTTACCAATTATGAGATGTGTCATAACCATAAATATGATCTGAAGAAAGAACACTGTTGCAGCCTGTCATAGAGCYCATTGAAGTCCTGGTTTGGCACTGCAGAGTTTTTTCCCTACTGGCACAGAGCCCCTCCATACTGAGGAACAGATGATGAACTCTCCTGACACACTAAGATAAAATTCCTCATTCATGCTAGTAATCCCTTCATTATTAATTCTTCAATCATTGCCACACAACATTTTATCAATAGCTTGAAAAAATTTCTATGTGCTCTACATGAATAGTAGGGCTTTTAATCAGAAAGTTGAACYGTCACCCTGAAATCCTAGAAATTTTCTATGAGCCTGGGAGGATTGAAATATGGAAATACATTTCCTGAACAGAAGATTATGATGTTGATGAATTAGCCAAGTTTTCAGGTACAYAGCAAACACTGTCTGCATTTCAAATTTCCCCAGAGACACGGGAATCAAGTCCTCAATATTAAAAGGGCCATTCCTCTACTCCTCTCAAGTAAGACTTAGAATATAATMAAATGAAATAAAGCAAGGGTATTTATTGAATTAATAAAATTGTTAAAGYAAAGGTCTGCTTGTAGGTATCACTGCACCTACAAGGTTTAGTTCCTCCTCAATAATTCATATSGTCTAATATAACAAGTAGGACAAATCCTTTAAAGATGTACACTTCACTTAATTTGTTCTTTACTGCTAGACTACACAGAGCTCAAAGATAATGAACATTAGGAACAAATCAGTCTTCAAAAAGGAACAACTTCTATTGCCCTTAATATACACYTCTGGAAGCCAAACACATTACCACTAAACTTGCACTAGCATTTAGCAGTCTATATGAGCCAGTCTATCACACAGACTATAAGGACTTCTGTGCTACCTGCTGGACCTAAATTTTTAAACTTTTCTTCTCAATASTCTTTTAGGGTAAATTGCCAGAAATGCCTAACAGTGCTATTTTCCCAATGGTTTCCCAATATTTCTCTCCTAAGCTTCTTCTATCCCAGGAGAGCCTGACAGTAAGCCTARGCAGGAAACCAGCAAAGAGTTTCTGTTTCCTCCACAAAGAGTCTGAAAAGCAGGATTTTCTTCATGTTTCAACTTCAGTGTTTTGTTCATCAGGAGACAGCTGTTAACAAGACGGGGGCACGATGATGACCATGAAAGATTAATGGAAAAGAAGTTGATTACACTGCAAGTTGGGAAGAGTGCAACATATCACAATACACATCAATACACATCCTGCACAACTCTTGACTAGTGATTCCAACATCCAAGATGGGGCCAAAAGCTTTTTAGGAGGATCTACTACCAGATAAGGAAGTAGGACTACAGTATCAAGACATTGTAACAAAAAAAAAAGGGCAGCAGAAAGGAGCTCAAGGAACYGATGGTGGACAGAAGCCTTGCTGCTGAAAAGTTGCCAACATCACAGAGCTGCTTTAATCTTYTAAATCTCAGCAACTACCCAGGATCTTGAACACAGAAGCAGCAGATGGAATGAAGGATTTCAACATTTGAAAACTCAAGTATGTAGTAAGGTCAGGAAGTGGAAGTATAAATATAACCATCAGGCAACCAACTGCAAAAGATACAAGATAGGACATCTAACAAACACACCCTGTTAGCCTCAAGATCTGGAGTTACCAGTCAGATGCTAAGGAGTCACGTCAACTTTGCTTATAAAAGCTGTAAGCAATAACAGTCTGAAGAGCAGTRAAGATACTAATTTGGAAAGATTTAGAAAGATACCCCTTATGTACCTCACCTGCAGCCAATGCAGAACGAGTGAACATCAGCACACAGCCCCAGCACAGCATTGTCAGGATCAATACGCTCAGAACTGATACAGCAGCACCCAACCACCAACACAGGAAACTCCGAGGAAAGTACAGGCAACTAAGGGTCTGAGTGCTATGCAATTAAACAAAAAGACACCATATAATCTTAACATGAATTTTGAGTTTGCTTCCATTTCAGAAAAATTAGGTAACATCTTGTCCCTTTTTTTTTCTAACTCCCTTAGTTACCAATTTAAACCTTACACCCTAATTAGAGGAGCTCTGCTGTGTACAAAGCAGCATAAGCTGGCAAAGTCTTTGTAACCAGAGCTYACCACGTTTCAGAAGAGCTGAGGACAATTAGCTGTCTACAATTCCAGTTTTATCAGGTGGATCTTCTTTACTGAGACCTGAGGGAAGTTTCAGATTTGCTACGAAGACTAAGTCCTCAGCAAGTATTTACCCTCTTTGTCCATTTCAGAAGTTGAATATTCCAGTACTAATACTCTATTCAAATGATGATAAACTATTAAAAAAAAAAAAGCACCTGGAACTGTATAATATAAAAACTACAAAATGCATGCAGTACACCCACAGCCCTGGAACTTCTCTGGGTACATTTAGTATCTTTTCTCCCACTACTTTTAGTCATCAASAGATTTTAAAGACCCTGGGATTTCATTCATCTATCAAAGCTAACTGCAGGTAAGCTGTTTTTCAACCAAACAGAAGCTTACCTATCCTTTAATTATTACATGTTAAAGGTTTTTCATTTCAAATCAACTGCAAATATTTTCAAACGAAATCTTGCAAGATTGATATTTACAATTCAGTGGATATTTTGTAATAGTAGGCACATTCAATGCTTCCCCTTGTCATTTTTCATAATTCTTTTTGGGATAAATCAAGCAGGATACAATAAATAGGCAGATACATTCTTCAAAATCAGACACTAGACAAAAGAAATGAAGTTAAATGAGTACTTTTAAAAATGATTCTCCACAAATTGGAGATTCTTCTGAAGAATAATCCTGTAGATTCTTTTGAGGAATAATCCCACAGAGTAGGTGTGTAGATATGTGTAGTCTTTTTAAACAGAGTCCAATTTAGTAACACACAAATTCAGCCAGAAGCTGCATCCTCAATGAAACATCAGATTCCTCAGTCGTCTTGAACAGTTTTTATCCTTAACAGCAGCCCTGTCTGGCMAAGCCAAAGCAATTGTTCTACAATTGCTGTGTGCTAATCTGATCAAACACTGGTATCTATGCACAGATACCCAAATTAGTCAGCTAAAGCACCTTTGGGAATGACAGAGCAGAAACATGTGATTTCCAGGGCACAGGTCACCTTATCCTGACACATATGGCTAAAACAAATCAAGAGCTGCTTGGGATCAAATCTTAATGAAGATCAATAGTTGTAAGGAGCCTAAGCCTAAGATCTGGCTTAAGACGAGGGATGGTACACAGCAGACGAGATGCATTCTCATTTTCCTGTTTAAGGAAGGGGCCTAGGTCATTATTTACTAAACACTTTCTATAGATAGGAACTCCAACTTAGATGGTACATGAAGTCTAGGAAAGATATAAGCTACATTTCCAGTTGGCCTGTGAGGGTTTACAGTGCCTTTTGCTAGTGCCAGTTAAGAGCACAAGGCCCAAAACTGCTGCACCTACATGGCATTCCTTATTCATCCATGAGTTCTTATTTGGGTTATCTTAACTCAAAAGTATAATAACAACAGCATGTTTTATAAAACCAATAGCATTTTTGTAACACCACATGTTCTTTACATTGAAATTTATCACAAGAATCCAGTCAAATGCTGAGTCTGATTACTACACAAAGTACTCAAAAACAAAACCCCCTGAACCCCACACAAACTACATCATTTATGCCAAAAATTACCAACATTTAGAGTCCCATTAGTGCCCACTGACCAGTGGCGGGGGCAGCAAGGGAGTCACTGGAGACCTGGAATCTAGGAAGGCATCAGAGGGTGGCACAGGATTCCAGCACAAACTCACACCAGCCACTACYTCTGTGCCAAGGACAGGGATCCCTGTCTGACCACAGGACAGGGACAGAAGAGGCTCAGTGCCTCCCTGGGTAGAGTCCACAGGAGCAGAAACCCAAACCCCATCTCCAAGGTCATATTCCACATCCCTTTTTTGACAGACAGAAGGGATAACATTCCTGGTCAGAACTCTGAATACCACAGACTTTTCCTTTGTTCCAAAGGATTGAATTCAAATTTCCATCTACAGTGTCATTCTGAATATCAGGACAATAAAATCTGTTAAGCAATCTCTGGCATTACATAAGTTATACATATTTTTAACAATAACTAAAAGATCACTAAAAATTGAAGACTAGAATATTTCAAATGCACAGAAATGTGTGTTTGATATGCATGTGTCCCTGCTTAACATCTGGCACACAGAAAGATGGAAATCTGCAATTGTCTTGCATAGAATATGGTTTTTTGAATTTTAACAGACTGAAGACATTTCCCTACATTTGACTGCTTCAATTCTTTTGTATTATATCCAACTTAGAAACTTCAAAATCACACCATGCAAATTCTTACTAGCTCTGCTTTATGTTTATCAAGACAAAACCATAGGCAGAGGTCTTCCTTTAACAACTGTTGCTGAAAGTAAATCAAAACTCATGAAATGAAAAGGTAGTTTGTGCACATGCACCTACTGTTAGATTCTTGTCCAAAAGCACAATACAACTATTTCAATGCCCATTAATATTGAAATACGAACTACAAAAGTTATCCAAGGGCATTGTGCCTGAATACTGCAGTCTCAAAATATCAAATAGATAACTTAAAACATCAAAAAGGAATCCTGATTTACAGAAAGACACGTGCCACTAGTACGTCACCTAAACAAGTAAGTTTACCAGCCATCTTCTTCTCTGTTCAAAATCTCCTCTCATTCATAAAAGAAACTTGAAGGAACTGTTTTGCAACAAATTATTTTCTTAGCCTATCACTATGTCTTGTCAATTTGAAAATGTATACATGAGATAACTCCACAAAYTAGATTTCTCCTCACACAGTCAGTGCATCACAACAACAACTGATTTACTCTAGGTCTGAGGCCTGGCTGCTTCTAATATTCATAAAGTAAACATTAACCACAAAATACTTATTCTGCCACATACACAAGGAATCCTCTTGGAAGATTATCAGGAAGGCAAAACAATGTTTGAGTCTACTGGACTGCTTAGAATTGTCCATTTTATGATCACAATGATAATATCTACTATTTCTCATGTTCATAATCTAATCTTTTAGTCATGTGAAAGAGTGACAAGAAAATCAGGATTTACATTGCCTCACACAGAAGTATGGAAAACTGCATGTACTAAAATAACATTACAGTTACTTATCCATACATTAATCTGCATGTCCTCCCCATGATCTTCCATTGCAGACAGCAACTTCAGCCCTTACTTCTGTTACAAAWCTGCCACTAGCAAAAGACAAAGCACCTAAATCACTACCTAAATTCACAGGAATAKCTAAATCTAAAACCAGCAGTATCTGCCCACAGAGATCTGCATTTACACAGTTTAAACTTCTACACGTGTTCTTAAAATGAATTCYGCATGTACAAGTGAGAGGCAAAAAAMACCAAAAAACACCCAAACCCTGAATTACTCAGAATTTATTCTTCCATTTCCTGCCTATGTAAACATGACACTTCTGCATTTGCATTACCTGGAGATACTAAACTGATTCAGGCAGCAAGGCCTGCATCAAGACTAAGGCAAAGGGTTCTTGTCTGTAAACAGTAATTTCTGTAGCCAATAGAAATTAGATGTTTTCCTTTCCTTTTTTCCCCCAAAACAGGTTTGAAGAACACAGTTTGCTTTGGGAAATTTTTAGAATTATTTACTCTAGTAAAAAGTTAGCAATAATTGAAGCCATGTTGTTCACTGCACAAAGTAAGAAAGGGGAAAATGCTGACTTAATAATGTGGTTCTGAGTGCAAGGTTGTCAAGAAGTTAAGCCTGAAAAAAGATCACAGRATGCTGCAAACATTGCTGAAATCAGCACATTTGCTATTCAGAGGCCAACAGTTTCACAGATATGTACATTGAAAAAACAGAGCCACCAAAAAGTCCATCTAGCCCAAGACACAGGTTTCTATTTGATAGTTGCCACCTTCCCAATGGATATTCTATTTACCGACCTTCTCTTCCAGAGATTTTAACACTACTAATCCTCCCCTCCTAAAAAATATAAAACTACCACATCCATAACTTCAGTGCTTAATGTAATTGCATGAGATGTGCTTAGCCAACATAAAGGAGACACTCCAGGCTAAAGAACAAACCTCTTCAAATCTATATTTAAAACCTGAAAGGCCATAAGGACTTGTATAATTACAGTTCCATTGCACACACACATAAATAAGCTGACCTCTAATTCTGCAAGTACTCATTAAAGATCAGTTGTACAGGCTTAATTAACATCAATTCCTCAGCAAGCATCCTGCTGCTGTGCTAGAGCAATGTTATGATAACGTGCAGATTTTGTCACTACTTTCACTATAAGCTCCCTTCTCACTGTGGGTTTTTTTAAACATTTCCAGATAAAAATGCAAAAAGACCAAAATTGAGGAAGTTAATATTTTAAGTTCCTATTAGCAATTTGAGATAGAGTTAAGATTTTTTAGTTTGCTCTTGTTAATATAAATCATAATCAAACAATAAAGAAAAAGAATCACCATTAATAACCCTATCCTTYGTTATTCATAACTGTGCCAGCCAACTTTTTGTTATTTTAAAAATGCAGGTGCACTAACCAAATGAAGACATCCTGATTTCAGGACATTTCTCTAATCTCCATTAGGAAGGATTGTTAACAATTTACTACTAWTTTTTTTCAGATATTTTCATATATTTCAGTATGAGAAATTTTTCAGAGATGTATTTGAGAATGATCTTCAATTAACCTTCTTTATTCTTGAACAATTTCCCTCAAAAAAAATGCTCTAACATTGCACACTGTGCTCAAATACATCCCCCTTTCTTAAGGTCAAACATTTTCTTAATGTACATTTGAAAGGCACAGTTACAAATTTTAAAATAAATCCATTGACTAGAGCCTGAGTAGAACAGGACAGTCACTGCAATCCCCACAGAAGTGCAGAATTAGAAACCTAGAATCAGTTTAACTAAGTTTAACTCCACCAGAGTCCCAGCAGCACAGACAGGGATGTTGTACACGTGTAACTCATCGACACTGCTCCAAGACTGTCCTCCACGTCACTTCAGCTACAAAAAGTGCACTTCTGCAGTCTCATACAGGAAATTATAAACGTTAACAACCACGTAAGTATGAAATATGCTAAATGCAAACTCAAAAGGAAATGCTTGGCAGCTTTTTCTTTTGACTTWTTGTATCTTTTTTCCTATTCTTCTGCAATAGTTTCCATCCTCCCTTGCCAAGCATGTTACAAACTTGCTTTTCAGTCCCAAACACCAAGGGCAGAAAGCCCAGACCAAACATTTCTTTGGAAATTTGTTCTAAAACAGCTAGGTAATTCTGAGCAAACCAGATTTTGGACGCAGAGTTCTTAGTCTCATTCCTTTTCACACTTGCCATGTGGCTGAGTTCACCCCCAGGAGCAGCCCCAGTGATTGCAGTGGAGCCACATCCATGCTGAGCTATAAACCCAGGCTGAATGAACACCAGGGGTTTGTTGCTCCTCACAGCAGCTCAGGGAGCAGCTGCCTTCCAGCACCCTTCCCACTGGAACTGAAGGGACTACTCTCCTGATGTTCCTATCCTTACATTTTCTCCAGAAGGTAATGAGCAGACCAAAGCATATGGGTTAGGCACTTTTGATAATTTCTCTGACTACTGAACASAACATACACCAAAAAGGTTAAATAAGTTGCTTTCTTATATTACTCATAGTTTAAGTGACAAAACGTTTACTACTATTTGGGAAACAGGTGCTTAATGACAAACCATTAGTTACACAGGGCAAAATAAGTGAAAAAAAAATACATCATAAATCTAGAAAGCCAGAAAGTGGCACAAGTGACCTCTTCAACCTGCATCCCCTGGATAAGCATGAGGTGCACCTCAGCTGGCCCCACTGAGACAGAGCAGGGCCAAAGCCACAGGAGAAGAAAGGCAGCACATAGCAGGGAACCCCAGCGACAAGCCAGCCTCACACACAGGCCTGCCCCCAGAGCAGGGCTCTAGCTCAGGCAACATGGAAGACTCCTCAGATGAATCCCTTTGAAGGAAATACACTGTAACCACAGTTATACCCAGAAACTACCCAAAAATACTTTTACTAAGAATGRTAACTGACAACAGTTTCATTTATATTTTGATCTACCTCATTCACCCATCATCTGTTCTGCAGCTGGGGTCTCAGGAAATGAATAGAAATTTAAATGCAAAAAAATTTAAACTTTGGCAACAGTGACAGATAAGGACAAAGAAATTATCTCAAAAACACAGAGCTTTTTATTAAAGCCTGGATCAGCTGGAATGTTTTTGAAGAGAGTTCTACAATTGCACAGATTACAAGCAATTGAATTTTGCTTTTTCTATTATTTGTTGTTTATCAAAATTGTTAACTGCTACTTAGAGCAGCTGTATTTCCACATCACTTAAAATTGCTTTTCCTTTCTASTAATTTAGTTCCAATGATTCATGTGGTTGCTACAGTAATACCTCATTGAGAAAAAACATTCTATAGGTAGAAGAAGAAAAAGTGAAAATGAAACAGCAATGTAGAAGSCTGTTCCATTAAACTCTGAAACTTAAACTCTCATTGTTTAAAGGAGAAAGAATTATTTCACAATGCTATTTGCATATTTAAAAACCACTGCAGGAATGCATGATTATGTACACAGAACTTGCCAGCACAGCTCAGTTCTTATTGTTCAAGGGCTGCTCCAAAACTCCTCCTCAGCCAACTTCTTCATTTGATGGGAAGTCATTGACACGAACTGCAAACGCATTTCCTCACCAGATCTTTGGTGTGTCCATGTTTTGGGAGAGGGGATCATGACAGAAAAGCATGTGATTTCAGCAAGACTATTTTCAAAGCAATTTTAGAAAAAAACCACACATTTGCATAAGTGTGCCTGRACTCATAGCCTTTCCCACTACCTCAAAAATCAGTTTCTAAAYATCAAGTCTCCAACTACAAACTGATTTGGCATATTGTAAGTTTACAAATCTAGTGATACAACAAGCCATTATTGCTTCTGGTTTTGTAATTCAGAAATTTCTTTATCATCTACTGGAGAGTGAAAAAAAAAACTGGTATGCCTTGCTATGAAATAACTCATCATACTTCTGATGTGAGTCTTTATAGCCATTATTATCTCATCACATATCAGCACCTCAACAGCTACAAACCACCATCCCTCCACAASCACTTTAAGCAAGGAAACAGACCTTAGGTGTTGTGATTTGGGGCCTAACTAAATCTCAAAGCCAARAAATATCAATATGAACTTCACAAGAAATAGATAAGCAAGAATGAAAGCCATGTGGCTGAAGCTGCCTGTGGTAGCATGTTTTGAAAGATTTAAATAGTTCCTCAAGAAAACAGAGATTCAGTGACTCAGGAACTCTGATTCACCTGYGTCCTCCCAGTTATCACCACAACCATAAGAAAGTAACCTGTGACATKTCTATTTACTACATACCTCCCCACAGTTTTATTTAAGAGCTCTGACAGGTACACTGACAGGAAGGACAGAGGCTACACCCTCCTGCTCAGCAAGGTCAGGAGAAAGCTGCAGCTCAGCTTTGCTAYAAGAACACAGAGCAAGAAGCTGCTTTATGTCCACACTACCCTCTGCAAGAACACAGGACTCTGTCATGACCTTGCTCTACATTAGTGTCTCTRTCATCCCTCAGTAAAACCCCTGCAGTAACCTTCATTCAGAAGGTTTCTACTCTTTGGGTTGGGTAATTTATATGAACATTAAGAATAACCAAAATTACAACAGCAAATATTGATGACTAGTAATGAAAGATATGGAACTTTTTCAGAAATACTACAGGAATTCTGCCTAGCAATTTTAACCATTTCCTATCAGTTAAAGGTTTGAAGGATGTTTYGATGGCATCAAGTGATTACACCATAAGGTTTTCTGCAATTTATTCAAAGGTAGTAGTATCAGACTGGGAAAAAGACCATGAGGTACTAGAAGACTCTAACAAAGGATTTTCTCCAGATTCTTTTCCTTGAAGGAAAGGAATCAARAGAAGCAAAAGGAAAATGCTACAAAGTGAATTCAAATGAACTAGTATGACTTACCTTGAAGAAACAGCAGCACACTTCTGCTCACAAATTTTAGTCACAACTTCTTGTTTGCTCGAGTGTATTTAGAACTTTATCAGGTAAGAGTAACTAAAATAATGCAACTACTGGTATCGTTCTATGGTTAAATTATGCTAATTTACTACTGCATTGCAACCAAATGGGATGGACCAACACTAAATACAGTTGTCTCAGAATGTTTATACACTAGCAAGCACGTCCAGCTCAGGACACAGTTCTGTGAAAAGCTAAGCCAATGTAAAAGTTGCCTGCTGCCCTCAGGGAGGTCTCACTCTCCACTGCCTTCCTCTAGCCTTGCTTCTGGCAGTGAAGTTTCCTCTCTCTATTCCCCATAAGTTTTAGTAGGTTTCACACCCACTGAGACACTGACACAACTCACTAACCTGGCAGAGAACCATCCAGTCTCCTCTGCCAGGGCAYCCAGCTCACTGAAGGATCCAACAACACTCGTCACAGCCACCAAAAAACCCGTGGGAGAAGCAGCCAGCGACAAACTGGCAGCAGAGGCAGGAGCAAAGGAGGGAAGAACAGGAACTCCAACTTCTGCCAAGGGTAAGCCATTCAACCAACCTTCCTTCTCCAACTTCCTCTACATTCCAGATACCACAGGATTGCTAAAGCTGATACAAAGAGGAGGCGTGAACATACAGGCAGAGAGCAGAGGAAGAGCAGCACTATTTCCCTCAACATCCAGAGCTCACCACAGAACCACAGGAGCTCGAGATATGAGCTCGGCATGGGACAGGATGGGCACAGCAGTGACACATCACGTCATGGAGCTGTTTGYGTCTCCAGCATCTAGCAGGGTAATACCAGGCACAGAAACTGGGTGAATGTAGGCACAGACCAGCCACACATCCCAAAGAGAGGCACAACTGYGTCGATTAGATACAACGGTGTAAAATACATATATAGAATGGGTAAAAACATAAGGGAAGACTGAAGGAAATGTTGCCTGACATAAGCAGAAATAACCCTATAGCAATGATAGACAACTGGTCACTCGACTGGGGAAAAACAAAGGAGTGCGTGCCTTGCTCTGACAACAGGAAGTAAGACGATACTGAGCTTGTTTGCTACTGGCACCCCAACAGTGGCCACACCGAATCCGGACCACGGAACAGACTCTGSCAGGAGACGCTGGGAACTGAAGTGTGAGCACAACTCTGAAGAACCGAGCACAGACCACCAAAGAGTACAACCTCCTGAGCCCGAGTCTCAGCTGACACTGCTCGGCTGACCAGCATTCCCTGCACCGCCACCATTCACCCCCATCTCCTCCAAGGTGTGACCCCAGCAGCGCTCAGCGCTCACGGCGCTGCCGCCGCAGGAGCCCAGCCCCGCACGCTGCCCACCCGGCCCCGCACACGCTGCCCCTCTTCCTTGCACTTCGCACACCGCCCTCCCCTTCCTCCTCAGAGCCCCCACACCACGGCAGCACCCACACAGCCCCTGCCCGCCCCTCCGCTCAGGGCTGGCTGCCCGCAGCTCCCAGCACCTGTCACCCCCAGCGCCCGCACAGCCCGGCCCGCCCCGCACACACCGGCCCCGCTTCCTGTCCCCCGGCACGACCCCGGCCCGGCCCTTCTCGGCGGCACCTGAAGCGCGGCGAGTCCTTCAGGCACTCCTCGAAGTCCACGGTCACCTTCATGGTGGCGGGGCGCGCCGCTGCCTCCGCTGCGGCGGCTGCTGGCGGTGGCGGCGCGGCGAACCAGGGGCGAGGCGAGACCGGGCCAGGGCCGSCGGGGCGGGGCGGGACGGGGCGGGGGCGGTGCTCGGGGCGGGGGCGGCGGCCAGAGCGCCCTGTGCCCGCCCCGCCCGGGCGCGACTGACGGCCCGGACAGCCAGCAGCGACSGCCCGCGAGAGCGGGGGGCGCGCCGGCCAATCACAACGCCAGAAGGGAAGGCTCGGTAGGCAGAATGCCCAATAAGCGTGGCCGGTCGGAAGATGCAGCCAACCGCCGGCACCGCAGCGATTGCTCCCGCCCCAGCGGGCTCAGAGTGACAGSCGGGGCCGCCAATGGGCAGGCGGCCGCTCCAATCGGCAGCTGCATCGCTGCGGGCACAGCSCGGCCCGGCGTTCGCGGCCGTGACGCTGCTTGAGGCGGGGCGGGCCGTGTGGCGCCGGGCCCCGCTCAGCCCGGTACCTGCTTGGTGTTTTTTAAATTACAGCTGTTCATTAAACGGGGGGATGCCTCCCTCGGGGCTGAGACACGCGCGGGAAGGCCCGGGCAGGCCCTGAGCAGTTGTACCGGGTGGAGAGCGGCCGCTTCCGTCAGGCAGCTCCGCCCTCAGCCCGGGCCCCAGCGAGCCGCGCCGWGCAGGGGGCGGCGGGACCGGCACGGGTCCTGCTGAGGGTGCCAGCGGCGGGGAGAGCCAGCCCCGGTGCTCTCCGGTGTGATTCACTTCTAGATAGAGGAAATAACTCGTGGGGGAGACTCAAAGGAGTCTCTGAAAGAGAAACGCAAACCGCAGGTTTTCATGTCAAGGACTATCAAGTGTGCATACTTGGGTTTCTTACCGAACCTTTGTCCGAGAATACTTTTTGAACTAGAGCAGATCATAWTTTGAAGTAGAGTGAACAGGACCATGTTGTAGTCTCCAGTTTGCAGACAAGGACAGCAGAACATTGTAGATTTCTGTTCGTTTAAGAGAATACAGAAAAATACCTAACTAGCTGGGTGCTGCTTAATGTTCCCAGATGTAAAACTGACAGGAGCACCAGCCATCCCCACTCCTCCTCAAAAGCAGCGGCAGAGAAGTAGAAGTTGCTATCCAAGTTAAACTTGTCAARGATGAAGCAGTCACGCGTCACAGGCTCCATCCCGCAGTCACAGGGACGGAGCTGCGAAGCTGACACAAGCAGAGGATGTTCACTCTCGCCTCCTCCCGGAGCTTCAGGAGCTGCCATACCTGCTTCCAGCGAGCCCCCCTAGCCCCTGCAGCTTTCACGCCCCAGCATCTGCACTACGTTTCACCTCTTATCTCTTCTGTTTTTTTATATTCTTCCCATTCTCTCTCCCCCACTTCCTTTCAGTGCGACAATGAGAAATAGTCAACATAGAAGGAGGGAAAGATAACTTCTTTCCAAGAAGCTGAATGCCTGCTGTACTCTTACTGTCCCTCCCTCAGTTAAAGTGTCCTTTCACAGAAGCAGAGGGACACTTGKTGGTTCAGTCAGTTGTGATTTAGAATGTCAGGGTTTTTTTCCTAAGACTGAAATGTCAGAACTAAACTACAAGTTACACAGATGTAACAACTGTATGTTTTTGTGAGCTGTCCCTCACCAAAACTAGCCAAACTACCTCTATTTTGATTAGGCATTCAAGTCACACCCACTCAGGACAGGCAGCATGTTAATATTTGTATCACTGAGGCTGCATTTATGTTGCRAAATTTACTTTTAAACTGAAGAATGCAATTGAAAAGAGCCCGCCTCTGTTTTGAGGAAGAGTTTTACTTCCTAAGTAGCTGCTGTTAGTCATTTTCCATTACTCCATGCTAGTGAGTGATGACTCAGTGTTGACCATGAAGAGACAGATCAGTTGTGCTTAAATACTACAACACACAAAGAAAAACACCTTGAAAAATGCAACCTTTTCTGTGGTACCATCTCAAACTCACGACTCAGGTTACCAGATCTACCCTCAGGTCTAGGCAAGCCAGAAAATCTGTGTGAACAAACCAACTTACGTCMAAGTTACAATAAATGACAGTCATGAGGAAATTACAATATTGGTTTAAGAATTTATCTATGAATACACCTGCAAATTTTAGCTGCCAGTTTCTTCTGAAGAGCTCCAAGAAGCCAAACATTAGATTAGTATTAGTGTCATAAGGTAATAATGAAAACAATGGTTTTATTTATGTTGTGACACTTATCACTGGTTTCAAACAAAAAAATTACATTAGTGAGGTGGCATCATAATACCACAAAAAAAGCATGTTACATAAACAAAGAGTTCTGGTAAGATGTACAAGTTTCATATGAGACAGTGAGCTGTGGAAAAAGTATCTGCAGTTTCCATGAATTGTACAAGTCCGTGGGAAAGAAACTATGGACAGAAAATATAAAATCTATACACGAGTTAAGGCTCTTATTTGTAGGTGATCTTCCTAAYGGAAGTATATTGAAAATGCTTTCTGTAAACAGGATACAGCTYGAGGACTTAAACCAGTACAAGAAGATTCACAATTATGGTGCTGTGGAGCTCAGTGTCCACATAAGTAAGCGCTGTGTTTGTTTCCTCTTTACACCACTCTGAATTGTACACATGAGCATTTACCATGTGCACTTAGAGGTTAAGATGTGCAAGCAAGCTAAGTCCTCCTCAAATGCAAAAAGAGAAAACACATTTCTTCTCTTGTCCCCATTAAGCAGGGAACTCTACCTGRTATTTCTCAAGCAGAGGGAAATCAGATATCCCCTTTGTAAAAACAGCTATATGGAGTTTCTGGAGCTACTGCAAAGTAAAACTTACCCAATTTAGCTTTTAAAATGCATCAAGGTGTAAGCACAGAAAGCCAAGTAAGCCAGCCTTTCAGTTAGAAACAGTGTCAGGGACATTGGGTTGCACTTCTGCTGAGGAAGACAAAGAAGCACCGTGAACAGAATTTCTGCGAGGACTGAGGAAAATGCAGAGAACAAAGCCTTTAAAAAACCCCAAACTAAACCAAGTTTCAAAATAGCATCAGACTTGGAATTTAGGTGCTTAGTGGCACAGAAAAAGGGAGATCACTCAAGCAGCTCAAAATCACCTGAGTGATGAAGGGACCTACTATACATTATGTGGTTCATTTAAAACCATCTTCATGCATTTTTGTACTTCCCTCAAAACTACATACTAATTTCATTTAGGATTTTGGAAGGCATTACAGGAAAGGTCTTTATTGGAAGTAAGCAAAGTTTGTTAAGCAAAATGCTTTCTAGACCTTGTAAGGTACAAAGAAGCCCTGGTAAGCACCAAATGGCCTTGGACACAAGAAAGTGGGCGCTTAAGGAGGGCAGGACATTAGCTTGGGTAAGAGCTACCTTAATTGCAGGTCTAAGTACCCATGGGTACTTAGCACAAAGTACAAGTGATCTGTTCCACAGCTCACAGAGCGCACTGCTGTTACCTGCACACACTGCTCACCTTGTCCATGCTCAGTCTGACAGCGACACACTTTGCTGAGCACTGCCACGCTCTCAGCAGGATTTCAGTGCCCAGCTGGGGCAGGCCAGGCCAGCAGCTGCTCAGTCTGAAACACAGCTCAGTGCACACACACCAACACTCTGAACACTGCAAGCTGGTTTATAAAAGGTACAAACCTAAAGTTCTGAAATCCTATTCTTAGGAGCCAAATTGAAAGCTACAGTAAGTGACTTGACGAGTCAGAAGTATCTAAATGCTTACCCTTTGCCCATTTACTCTATGCAAGTGACCACATTTGATACAAGAAGAAATAGCACTCTGCATGTTGAAAAACTAGCATCACCACACTGGCCAGAATCAAGAGTTCAACTCTTTCTCGTGAAAAGACCCTATTAATCTCAATTCAAGATGTTAAAAGATTAAATAACCCAAAACTGACTACCCTGTTACCTACTAAGGAGAGGAGATCATTGGGAAAGGCACACTACAAAACACAGTTAGTTAGCACAACTCACAGGTATCTTTGGCAGTGAATCCAGTCTAATGAATCATTTCTGTAAAAATCTTTCAAAGGACAGCATCCTATTGCCTTATTCACTCTCAATTCCTCTGGGACTCCAGGAAAGCTCACACTTGAGAATGCATGTAACTGTAAAATAACTTTCATACCTTTATTCAAACTTGACATATACAGTGGAGAAAAAGACATTTTAAAATAGATCCATATAATTATATGGATTTTTGCAACATATCAAATTCAGATCAAAATTAAGATATACACTGTATTTCATAACCAAGCTAAAGCTTAAGTGTGTACTTTGTTTGTGTAATAAAACCCAGGAACTACTCTGAATACTGGAACATTCACCAGTCAAATTCCACCCAGTGGGAAGTTTTTACAGCAATTTGGGGGYGCAGAATCCCTCTTTACAGCTATACAACCACACTGTAAACAAGTACTTGAATTAGGCAGTTTCCCTTCTAGCTTCCAAAAAGCCTTCATTTTACAAAAGCAGTTGCTGTAAGTTGCAATGGACACAGGAAGATTTAGACCAGTGGTTTTCAGTATGGAAGTTGCCAACCCCAAAAGAGTAGATCAACAGCAGTTATCTTTAATAAAGAACAGCCAGAGCCTAAGCTCAGCACATCTTCAGTCCTGATGTGTATTTCCTCGTGGCTGGGTGTTTTTCCTCAGGTGCTAACAGCACAAACACTGTTCATGCAACTGGAAAGAACCAAACRTTTGAAACAAGAGCCAGAAGAGTAACAGTGGATGTGATTTTAAGAGAAAAGCTGGAGGGAACTTGCATGTTCTCACAATAAGCCAGAGAGAGCTCCACAAAACAACCAGTCCTGATGGAAGAGGTTACGACAGTTAAATGCAAAGTTCAAGTTAGCCATTTCCAGTGTAAAAACACTCCCTCCACTAGATGTTAGTACTGCTTTAGTCAGAAACTAACAACCAATTGCAAACACYGCTCTTAAGAAATAACACAGCTCTTGTTCTAAAGACTGGGAAAGTGCAGGCAAAAAACATACTGAAATCTAGATTAACAGGTCAACACTTTACAAAAAAAAAAGTTGTAGGACTTGAATAATCCCTTTTTAAACTGCTTAACACATCTGATAAATAGCTTACATGTCAATCTGATATACGCTGTACCGTTTGGCTCTTGAATCCCAAAACTTTCCATATGAGACACCACGTCTAGAACACTCTCAAATAAATAGTGTAAAAGCAAAAGATAGTGAGTGTTTCAAAGCAAGAGTAACAGTACATCACGCAAGATAATCAGCGCTATACATACAGGGAATGCCATTCTGGTTGAACAAATTATGAAGCAGTATTCTCCATGAAATACTAGGCACAAGAATAAATCAATTAGACAGTGTTTTCTGCCTAACGGACAAGCCTAAAATTAACATTCTTGGCAATACAACATTGTAACTGATATGCTTCTTAACATTTAAGAGCCTTAATTGCAAAAATCATGAAGCGATGTTTATATTTGTGTCTTTGACAAGCAGTTACAGTTCTGGACAGATTTCTTCTATGCTGTGTGCTCCACTTTCCAGCTGGTCATGAGTAACATGTGCTGCATAAGAAAGATTACAAAAARTAGATAATTCTTCGCACCCATTGAATATTTTCACAACACACACAAATATCCTCTTGAAACCATCTTTGCTTCTCCAAAGATAATGTTTGCCAACCCATCTTTGCAATGTATAAGCTTTTGGTTGGAGAGTGCAGGAATGTCTAAAACAGTTATTTCATGCTCTAAAGAGAGGGCCAACAGCACTGTAGAGCAGACCAAGTACTGAGTACTCAGCCCCCTGGAACTGGGAGGATTTAACTCAGGTGTTTAGAGCTAACACATGAGATTCCTGAAACACCAGCAAACATAGTACTTCCCAGGTCAAATTTGTACAGCAAACATAGTACTTCCCAGGTCAAATTTCAGCTCCAGATGAGGCACTTGAAATAAAAAACCCCCAAGTTTATACATGAAGGAGTACAGTCGTGTGTTTTCAGGAAGTAAACAACTCATGCTTTTGAGCAAAAGCACTGCAATAAATCAGAGGAAAYTCCTCCTCAGTGCTGCTCAAAGAAGACCTCATCAAAATGATAATATTCTTTTTTAAAGGCCATTTAGGCTTGGGCATGAGTTAGATTTGGTAACATGCAGTTTAACCARCAAACAGCACAGTTAACCAGCAGAGCTGATTGCTGTGTGCTCCCAGCCTTCTCACTCAATTCATCTTTAGGGTGATATTTGTCCTGGTTAAGAAAACACAACATGTTCTGTATCTACCAAAGGCCAAAGGGCACGCCCAGTCAGTGACAGCTCAGCTGCTGGGTGCCATCTGAGCAGGGTTAGCAGAGTAATRCAGCTAAATGAACCAGAGAAAGAGAACAATAGTCTTACTGCTTGTCAATTGAACTGCTGTAGACAACACCCTCTGGCTGATACTTTTGTGCAGTAGAAGACAGGTATGCACTGAAATCATCATGCTTAAATTTACCTACATCAGGAATATTTCCTTCAGTGATTTCCAAGAGAATTTCTAAAGGGGGTTTTATGGAGAGAAACAAAGGTCACTTCTGCTGGCAAAGTCAATTTATGTTATTCATAGAGCCATAAATAGCAAGTAGCCAGAGAAGGTGAAATGCTGAAGCAAGCAAATGTAGAATCATAGACTGGTTTGGGTTAGAAGGAACCTTACAGGACATCCAGCTCCAATCCCCCTGCCACATGCAGTCTATTACAACTTATACTTTGTTTTCCACAAAAGAGCTTGGCTGCTGGAATCCATACACAGGGCAACTTGAGGCAAGAAAGGAATGATCCATCCATTTAAAACACTTGGTAGTCACAATGGAGATGGGAGCAAAAATATACAAAGAGTTCTCACCATCACTGACTGGACTGGCCATCTTCATTTCAATCAGCAAGAAATCTCAGTCTGTAACCAAGAAGTGCAACTTTCATTAGTGGAGCTGGTGGTGTCTGACAGGAGCCTCCTTAAACCTGTCCTAAGTCTTTAGCCCACTCTTTGAAAGCAGAGTGTAGAGATTAGAAGTGTACTGTTAGTTTGACTCAAATACAAACCAGACAGAATTAGAGGGTAGAAAGAAACATCAGATAAGAGAAGCACAGAATCTGTAAGGGATCTTCATGGATAGAAAAAATTCCAAGTGAGAAGAGATTCTCAAATTGGCTGAAAAACAACCCAGAAGCCAGTGGAACCCCAGAGACACAACAGACCACTAAGAAATGCCTCTTAYGTCACATCTTTACCTGCAACAATCAGTACTACAGAAGTCATGTTACTCCATTGGAATAAAAGGACACTGCATGGCAGCTCTCACTCACATAGACTGACTGGCATAATTGCTGAGTGGCAGCCACATCATCTCATGATCTCCACAACTTYCCAAGAACTCAAGTCAAATGGAAGAATTTATAAAAATACAGCTACAATATAACATGCAGAAAACCCAGGACATTTTCACTGAAGTTAAAAGCAAGCATCAGTGCTTTTAGTCAGTTTAACAGAAGGATGCCAAAACAAGCCATTGTAAAAATCAACTCCTGTATCACCCAGTACAAGAGTAAGGAAACCCTCCCTTTTCTGCTCTAGACAAAAGCACTTTAAAATACAATTTCAAGTCAAAGAGCTCTTTGAAAGTTATCCAGGTGAATAATCTTTTCATTTACTGTTCTCAGGAACATGAATAGTAATAAGATTTTTATTTCCTTCTGCAAAGGAAACAGCCTAATTTTTAAATACTCAAGTGCTTAATGTAACCAAAAGCACAGCATGACCAAAAGTACAGTGACCAAGAACCCCAAGCAGCAAGCGTTAAATCCATCTATTTGAGAAACCTTCTGTAGATCCAATTAACATTTTTTAATAAGGAGATTCTTCTGTGCCCTCAGAATACAGATGAGAGCAATAAATAATGTAATCTCAAAARAAGTTATTTCAGTAAAACTTTGACATTTACACAGCTGTGTGCTGAACATTTCTCATGTCGATRTAGGAATTTCTCAAAATGTGGGCAGTGACAGAAGACTGGTTTATTAACATTTTTGTTCATATCCCATCATCCTTTGCCCAACCCTGTCTCATAATCCATCTGAGGGCATTCAATTCACCACCTGCTACAAAAGTGAGATCAGTACTTAACCTCAGAAGAACTGATCAAGGACAGGGATTAAAGGCTGTGATAGCTGATATAGAGATTAGGAGATAACAAAACATGAAGGTTTAAGCAGAATGATAGAAAAATGAAGAACTGAGAACTACATCAGCTTAATGGAAAGCATTTCTATATGCTATGGTGTGGAGATGAACCAGTTAGTTAAGAGGTTGCTACACTGGCAGACAGTTACATTTATGGAATCTATTAGCCATGAGCAGTCTAAAATTGATAATTACCAGTTGTGGCTCTGAAGCTGGTTATGAGGAAGGTGGAATGGACTTCAACAAYAAAGATGGAAAAATGCTGCAAAGGTCTGCCTTCTTTCCAGCGGCGAATGCAGCTGGGGAGCGGAGTTGCCTCTGTTTTACAGCAGAGTGCAGAGAGATGGCAGCTTCAGGCCATGCAGAAGGCTCATACGGTTGGCTGCTGCAGCCCTCCTTTCCCCTGGAGAGTGAAGTTCTAGTAAATAGCCATTATAAGGCCTAGGTTCAKTTACTGGATAAAGTCAGTCCAGTATTGGGTCTCAGACACATAGCTAATGACCCTTTCAGAGCAATTGTGAAGGAATTAGTGCTCCTGTAGTAAATAACAGGATTAAAAGGTGCAATCCACAGAACTTAAACACGCAACTTTGCAGATCTCCTTTTTATTGCGTGGGATTTAAATGAATTTTAGACGAGTTCCTAGTTCACATYGTTGTGAAAAGCAGATGTGAACCAAGTTAAACCCATGCAGCATCTTCCCAAGTCTGCAGACCATGCTAATATCTCATAGCTTTGCCAACCACAGACGAACAAGGCTTACAGACTTCACTGCCACCAGTCTCATGAGCAACAGATGTGTGGTTTGTTTAYGCCAAAAATTTATTCAAAGTGCTGTTACATAAAGAGGTGGGGAGTGAACTGTAATTATTCACCAGAATATCACCACAGAAGTCTAAGATTTTTCACCCTGAGAGAAGTTTAAAGATGAAAGAGAAGGTGTCAGTCTCTATAGCTTTATGAGTTTCCTATGAAGAGACAGCCCTGAAACAGGTTCCAGCAACAGCTCCCACTTAAATATCCCAGACCTTCTTCCAGTCCCTGCACTAAAAGCAAAGTTGAGAGTCTTGTCCCATACTAGAGCAATGAGCATTTCTGCTCAAGGACAAGTCTGTATTGAAAACCTAACAGCAGTTTTACATTACAGTGTTTTTCCTCAGGAAGATAAATACAGTCCTCTCAACAGGGAGGAAACACTGATGGTAATCTCCCATTGCTGGCTACAGGATGGATTGGGAGCAGAATAGGAAATGACCCACAACAAAAAGCCAGGCTCTACCATGTGGCCATTCAAGTGTTCAGTACAAGACAGCTCCTCATTTAAAAAGGATGCTGGCAACTTCACTACCCAAAGTCAGCTATGTTGGGAAAATAGTAAGAAGCAGAAATGTTTGATTTCTCTTATGCCACAACAAACAAAAGCCTACATGTTGTTTATCAACACTGAGTTTTTGTTCCATGCTACAAATGTCCCTATCAAAACAGAGTGCAACCTTACTCATGGAGTGTTAAATACATACTGTACTCCTTCCAGTCATCTCACACCTGAGTATATTCATTTCCAACAGCTCAAAGGGCCACCAGTACTTACAGGTGCTTTTTAACTAACCAGTGGCTCACCGTGTTCGGTAGCTTCTGTATTCATTGTTTCTACATCTGCAGCATCACSCATCTCTTCATCCTCATCATCTTCCTCTTCTTCCCCATGTAGTTCTTTTGCAATGAGCTGCCTTGCCAGTTTGATGTTTCTTCCTTCATTGTAGTGCATTTTTCTCTTCATTTCAAACTGTTTCTTTTTCTCTGTGGGCAAACAAATGGAAACAGTTGTTCCTTCCCTTTAAAAAAAATTAACATATCTTCTTCAAAGAGGAACTCACTGAATAAAAATTATTGTCTTCAAGCAGTGGAGTGTTCTTTTAAAATGAGTCTGACTTACAAAAAGGATAGTAATTGGAATCTCAGAAGCACTTTTATAAGAACCTGTTTGCAMCTAAGAGCAGGTCTGAACCACGAGAAGCATCTGGTAGAAGTATACAAAACTCTAAAATTTCAGAAGCCTTGTTTCTAAGAAAGCTCAAGGACAAATTGAGACATACTGCTGGGATAGAAGATGAACTTTTGCAGATGTGTGGCTTGACTCCTGGCTAGCCACCAAAGGTCAGTGATGAGAGATATATTTACCACATGTAGAAGAAAATATTTTCCACTTTCCCCATGGCCTGAAGCCAGCTCTGCTCCATATATTAAACATCAGCATATCCAGCAGTAATGCATTATAATTCAAATAAATTTTGCTTACTGCCAGCCCCAATGCTTTGTTCTTTTCCTTCCTTTAGTATAGCAAGGTTTTACACTCAAAGTTAAGGCCAGGAAATTTGAGAAGCACCAGCTACATAATACAAGCCTGAAACCTTAGAAGTATTGTTTCACTGTTCCCTGAAAATGTTGTAGTCCAAGTTAACATGAAACAACATCTCTGTTAAAGATGCTATTTGCTTTGGAATAACTGTAGACTTCCTATTGCATATATCTACCAGTTGCTTTGAGAACAACAGAAATATCATCTGTACATTTGCAAGCAATTAGCAGCATTTTATCTGTAGGATAATGTACTAATTCAATGTACTCATTGAATTACATCTACCTGAAATATGTTCAATTTAAGAACTATTCCTTCAGCCCCAAACCAGAACTTCTTATTTAAGGCATCTTAGCAGGAATTCCCATACCTTAAGCTTGTATACAGGGAGGCAGCCAACAACAGCAAATTCCTGTTTATATGTAGATCTCAAACCAAACATCCCAACTAGAGACAAGCAGCATATTTGTTCAAACACTGTTTATCTCTATTTTCAAATCACAACATTTTTCTGATAGTACTTCTTCTTTGCAAATATTTCTTACAGAAAACCTGAAACTATTTGTAGGAAAAGAGACTAAACAAAAGAAAGAAAACAACTTATGCCTACCCCGTTCTTCAGGTGTTAATTCTTCATCCTCGTCCTCCTCCTCACTGCTTTCTTCTTGCCTTGCTATAATCTTGGGTCCTCTACCTTCAGCTGCAGCTGCCAGTCTACATATATCATACAATACAAAATGCTGAAACAGCAAGTTTTTCACTATTTAAAATACATGACATTTCAGAATACTCATACAAACAGCTTTGTTCATTATTTTTGCCATATCTGTATGTAGTAACAACGTGCAAGAGGTTTGAATTACCAGTAGCACTATCAAACACTGAAAACCACTTAATTTGACAATAGCAAAAATGCAGCTTCTAGAGAAACTAGCAACACCTTTCCATTAAGAAAATCTACTCCAGGAAAGAGCACATTATCTTCACATCTAGTCAGTTTTTATTATTACAATACTTACTTTTTACTCAACACATCTGCTCTTAAGGGCTCACATTCTGAATCACTCACTGGATCCTCATCATCTTCTCCTGTCATGCTTGGAGGGCAAACAAAAAGCATCCTCTTTTACTAATTTGCTCAACTTTGTAGTTTGCTCAAGAAAAGAGTCAAAACCTTACAACACTCAAGTAAAAGACTCCTTTAAAAGCTTTCCAAATCAACTTTAAATATTGATACGACATCATATTCTAGTACTGAAAAAATAAGATCAATAGAAGTCAGACTTATTTATTCCATTCAAAGGCTAAAGCCTGCTAGAACAAACCTTCTAGACTTTGTCCTTCATACTTTGTCCTTTCAGACTGTTCTCTTTATTTAAAAGCTTTGTAGATCTGAATATGTTGCAAACACCCAGCAGGCCTGCACAGTAATACTACATCACCCACAAAGTAAATTTTGCTCTAAACCCACAGTTCCACCTGCAGCACACAGACCCACACTTTAGCAAGCATACCTGTGGTAAGGAGTACTTGGCTCATCAATTTTCATCAAGCCATAATCTTTGCCTGCAGGGTGGTAGGTAGCTATGATGTTCATTTCATCCCACTTCTGGGACTTTTTACTGAAATAAGAAAAGAAAATTGAGTTTTCTTATATTCTAAAACAATTAATTCTGCTTTACCAGAGAAAGAATTTTTAAAACATCATCTGATCTCTACTACATACTAAGCACAAAAAATACTGTTATGACACACAGACAAGTTCAAAGTATGGCTATTAAATAGTGCTCTGTACATACTTAAGTCATAACATCAGTGCAACTTAATTTCCCTAACAAGTCACAATAGCTAAACAAACTCAATTATCTATAAACATATTCTTATTCATATAATTCAGAGACTCCTGGTCTTGTTCAATTACTATCTTGTGAAATGTTTGATTTTACAGTAACTTGTAAAAAGAGAATTCTTCTCCCTATTACAACCCACAAGACTTCAACAGAACCCAATACCTTTCAGTTCACCTCTGCTGAAGAACCTGGAATGATTATTAGCAAAACTGTTACATAAACAATAGCAACCAACAAATGCCCTCCTGCAGTGAAGTAAGTAGCATAGCACAAGCTGGTTATTAATACTGCTTTTGTCATCCTAAATTGGAATAATAAGCCAAATGATTCACTGCTATAATTAAGCTGAGGGAGTTTCACATTTTATACAGACAGGCACCAGCGATGCTACATTATCTAGAATTTTCTTAGTCAGCCATAAAATGTACCATTTTATGTATATTTGAAGAAACTAAATCTCACCCACACTGATTGCTCACTGACAAAATATATAAGCCACAAGAAAAGCAATTACCTTGTGGCCAGAGAAAGAGCCATCCCTCCACTGATCTAAAAGCCACAAAAAATGCTTAATCAACACAAACCACCATGTTCCACATTTTCTCTGGAAAGGTTATTGCAAACTTCATATAAGGGGGTCTTTCCCTTAAATTAAGCCAATAAATTTAATTTCAGAATAATACAAAAATTTGACTAATTAATATATTCTTGTTGTAAATTATTAGTTAAGAAAGCAAACATTACAGGATTTTGTGGGGTTTGTGTGGGTTTTTGTTTGGTTTGGGGAGGTTGTTGTTTGGGTTTTTGAGGGGGTGGGAGGGGGCAGTTGGCTGGAAGACTTCCACTTTACTGCTCTTGTTCAAACACAGACCGCTCCAATAACAGATCTGAAAGATATATTCAATCTCAATAACACAAGTGCTCTTAGCCAGAATAATATCTGTAAAATAAACTTGATAAAGCAAGATTTCAAGCACAAACTACATTCTACATTTACAGGATCACTGCATACTACAATGTGGGGGAAAAAAACTAAAGAGAAAAAAAACAGATATGGGGGTTGATGCTGAATCCTACATGCCACAGGCTTAAACTCCAGAAATTAATACAAACTGAATGATCTTAATCCCCTCAGCACACAGTACCCAGTGCCAAGGTCTCATGTTTGAGGCTTCAGGACCATTGAATCATTTTGTGCAAACGCAAGGATTGCAGCATAAGCGGACAACACGTGAGTCAGATCGCGGCCCTGGCAGGCCGGGGAGTCATGAGCTTCGTGATGACAAAGCAGGAGCTCCGCTCTAGGAACGCCACTCATTCAAAACTGTCTGGTTAGGAGTCGAAAAATCCCCMGTTTACCCTGTTTAAAACAGCCTAAAGTTCCTCCATGACACACACAAGATGCTCCCTGTGTTGCACAGTGGGGAATTTTACCAGCCAGAGCACTTAGACAATGGCACATAGGGTAGAGAGCCGCTGTAAAGAGACAGAGCTCAGCTGACAAGGAAACACAACAGATGGAGACATTCCCTTCTCATGCCTTGTGTTCACTTGCCCAGAGCACACCAAGGTTTATAGCCCAGGCTCCCAACTCCACCTAGTAATAATACTGGCAATCTTGGAACAATCCCTTTGGCRTGCACTGTGCTGGAAATCAGACAGCCCACACTGAGCAAGTCAGTGAGTCATAAATAAAAGACTGAACAAGTTTTTAGTGGCTTAGTTTTTCACACGTATTATTTTAAACTCAGATTCCAACACTAAAAGCCTTGGCTGTGGAACACCTCCCAAAGCACAACCTGAAGTTCACCTAGGGGGAAGAAARGCCATTAGTGGCAAAGAGACAAACATGTAATTTCACCCCTGCTTGTAAAAAGCCCTCACAGGAGAATGACTAAGTGCTCTGAAAACCCACACCTCCCCTGTTTGTTTCCAATTTTGCATGCTTAGGCATGTCTGCACAGCACAACACTAATGACACGGCTTAGGACCATCACAGAAAAATGCATCCTGACACCCCTTCAGATACAGAGATAGGAAAATGAGATTTGAAAAATCTCATAAGTGTCCATTTGCATGTTCTCACATCTTTAAAAATATACAATAACTTCACTTGACATCACACCAGGACAGGCAAGAAGCTGCAGCAGCAGTAACAGCCAGGGAACACCTATCACACCTCCCTTGTTCCTGCCACAGCAGACTCACCTCTTCCAACACAGCTGCTTGTGCACACACACACTTCTTTAATTCCTTTGTAAAACATCACATCTGCTCGCTCACAGGCTCTTACAGGGGTCTGAAGGCAAAAAATACTGTAAAATACTGTACCCCAGTGTGTATGCCAAGAACACATCTGCCATTAAACCACAATCTCAGCTCTTAGGATGTAGTTCCAGTGATGTCCCACTTTCTCAGGCTTCATTCTTGCATCACATTTTCATTATGGAAATTTTCCAAACAATGTTACCATCACTAACAGCAGCACAAGGTCAGCARTGATGCAAGTACATGAGAGCTCTGAACATCGTGCTTTAAAAGATGATAGCTGACACAAWGAGCTCTTTCATCTACAGATATTTTCAAAGATCTTCAGACCTGAATTTCAATATTAGAAATAAGCRGAAGAATTAAGAAAACAGATACCTGAATTTATTAACTAACCTTCAATCTCAAAGGAAAATCACAACTGTACTACTCATCATTCTTCTAAAACCAAAATTGTTTAGCTGAAATCAGAAACAACACTGATATATTGATACATTGCCAATAAAAAATAATACCTGCACAGAAACCAGCTTTATATACCCTGTACTGATCCTTCCAGGAAATTTTCTAATGCAGCCTGCCAGGTTAAGCTAATATCTTTCAACTTGCAAGGCAATTTCAGAATTAATCTGACTTTATTGGCTCACATTGGTAAAGAGGAAATAGAAGCTGGACTCTAGCCCACTGCTTCCCAAGAAATTATTGTGTGCAATAACCAATACACCATACACTCATCAGTTCATACTCATTTCTACTCATTTTTCAAGATGGTACAAAAGAAACTGCAGAAAATTAAACACAGGCTACCAACAGCCAGTTGTAATTTATGTTTGGTGTGGAGCTAAACACATCAGGCTACATATCAGAACTAAAGAAAAGGAAAATAAAAAATGACATTTGTGTAACATTGCTACTTACACTCACCTGTTTCAAAAACATCATCTCATTCATTCAGTTGAAATTTTTCTCTGGAAAGCAGGAGCAGCTAACACAAGCAACACTGCAACTTCTGCAGCTAACACAAGCAACACTGCAAAAGCTCTTCTTTCTTACCTTGCTGACTTTAGACTACATTCATGACTTAACTAGGCAAAGATGAAAGGAGTACTACCATAATAATAAAAAACTGACCAGCATGACCATTTCATTTTTCATTACTTCTTTCCTTGCAATACTGAATAAAGTGCCAAAAAAAGAAAACTGTCCAAAGCAAATTTGTAAACACTGAGTTCAGGTCAAACCTTGCTCATCTTAACCTGATGGGGAATCAGAGCAACAGCAGGCAGCACATACTGGGTGCATCARGAAAAGTGTAGGATTCTTAACCAGCAAGGACAGCTGAAGACCACTTCTGGCATATTTAGACTAACTAGGCAYGTTACAATTAAAGCAAGACTTTCATGYCATTCAARYAACAAACCACAAGGCTGTGCACATTCTCAAGTGTGAGATTTTTACGGATGGCTCCTGCCCAGCCGAGAATACATCTTGATGATGTTTCAGTCCAGGAGAGGTCCCCCCTCCAGAGACGTGCTTTTGATTACAAGAAAGGAGCTGCCTATGAGAAGGCTGAGAATAAATCAAGCGCATTTCCCAAACTGTGAACTATCCTCGTAGCATCGGTAAAACCCTTTGTGAGCTGCCACCTTCGCAGGTGACATCCGCTCCTCGGCAGGAGCCTCGGCGACAGCTCCCGACGGCCTCATGCGAGCAGCGCTCCCCGCCTCCGCTCAGGTGCAGACCCGGGCTCGGCAGGAGCTGCCACTGCCGGATCGCGGCATCCCCGGGCTCCCAGC
>JACDOX010000314.1:79584-100769 GCA_014549065.1 Cardinalis cardinalis | reverse complement strand
GGACACGGGAACACAGTGACATGGGGGGACACAGGCACAGAGATACAGGGGCACACGGGCACACAGACACGGAATCACAGAATCGGTCAGGTCAGAAGGGGTCACATTGCACAGGATTGTGTGCAGATTGTTCTTGAATATGTCCAGTGACAGAAACTTCACAGCCTCTCTGGGCAATCTGTTCTAGTGCTCCATTACTGGCACAGCAAAGAAGCTCTTCCTCATATTCAGGTGAAATTTCCTGTGCATCACTTGCTGCCTRYYGCCYCTCACCCTAGTGGCTGGCRCTACTGAGAAGAGCCTGGCTCCATCTCCTTGGCATCTCCCGTTGGGATGCACACCTCCTTTGATGAGGACACACGGACACAGAGGTCTGGCGCATGCACGGGGCCGGTTGTGCTGCCCTGGAGGTGTCTGCACATCCACGGAGCTCTCGGGGCTGTGTGGGGCTGGYGCCTGTTTGGCTCTCCCGCCCACACCCGAGGGTTTGGCACGTGCAGGATGTCCCAGGTGTGCGCTGTTGTGCTGGGGACACGAGCTGGCAGGGGCAGGGCGGGCTGCAGCTGGGCTCTGGCGTCGCCAGGCTCTCCGTGCTGCCGTGCAGATGCCAGATGCCCCGGGCACACCGTGTCTGCCAGAGCAGCCCAGGTTTGTCACCGTGTCTGCRGCACAGCAAAGGAGCCAGCGCAGTCTCCAGAGGGCCCAGGCATGGCAGGGGTTTTTCTCTGAGYGAAACGTTCCCATTTCTTAGCCACACCTGGAGATCCCAGTTCCCAGCCAGATCCAGTGCTGGGCAGCGCTTGCCCTGCCCAGGGGGCTGCAGGTTCCCCCCGCCAGGGCTCAGTCCCCGCACAGCCACCGTGCCATGGGCTTGCATCACACACAGTGAGGGCCACAGCAGCACCATCCATGTGAGAAGGAAAATAGGAACCCAACAAAGCAGTGATGAAATGATTACACCCAGAATCTGACACACTTGGGAACAACCGTGCAGTTGTTTGTATCCTGGCATGTCCATCATCCTTAGAGCCTGAAAAATTGGGTGGAGTGTTTAATTCTGTGTCACAGGAACTGTGGCATTAGGATTTGAAAGTTTAAAGGGATAATGACCTCAACATGGCAGTTGTTTCTGGTCCCTCCCATCCTGGCCTCCTCTGACTGGTAAAGATTACTGACATAYTGGCTTCCTGCTCAGCTCCTGTAGCTTTCCCAGGGCAAGAAACTGCTCTGCAGCACACCCACACCACCAGGGTCCCACCAAAATAAGCGTAGAATAGTTTCTGAAGATTTACAGCATTCTACATCCGAGTCATTATTTCTTSATGTCAATAAAAGCAGCAGGAGATGGGGGTCACTGTCAGCCAAAGCCACAACACACATTTGCTGGCAAGGCTCAGACAACGGGAGGTGCCCATACATCCAACCCTGGAGAGCTGGAGAGAGCTCAAGGCTCTGGAACAAACCATTTCCCTTCAGCAGTGGCTGTCGTGTTCACTGCAGCCCWGAGGAGGGGCAGGCCCCACACACTGAGCCCCCCAGCCTGCTGGCAAAAGCTGTGCAGCTGGGAGGGTACAAAAGGCCTGAAGCAGGTATTTTTATTTCATTTTTAATGAGTTGCATGAATGCTATCCAAGCAGAGTTGTCGTGGTGCCTGCTGAGCACCTGCCAGGGCAGATGCAGCACCAGCAGGCACTGGGCACGTGCAGCAGCAGTGGCAGGATGTCAGGCAGAGCCTGCTGTCTCCTGGTGTTCAGGGAAAAGCCTCTGGAAGACAGAACAAGGGAGCAGCCCCATCTCTTTATGTCTGCTTACAAGTACAGTCAGAGCTGGCCCCTTGGGAGGGCAGGACCAGCCTCATGAGAGGCAAGAGAAGGACACAYAGACATTGGGGATGGAATGATGCTGAATCTCTGGCCATTTTTAGATTTAAAATACAAAGGGCAAGATCTGATTTCTGGCAAGGAGGTCTGCTGACTTACAAATGCCTACTGCCCTGCATTGGGAAACTTTCAAGACCCCCAGCCTCAGTTCTCAGGCTGCAGGACTGACCCACCATGACTGGATGTTGCTATGCTAGGGCAGTGCCCAGTGTAGCTCAGACACTGTCGATTCCTGGCAGGCCCAGAAGCATCAAGACAAAATTTGGAAATGAACATGGGGCTGTGTGATGAAGGATTTTTCCCCAGGACTAATACTTGCACATCACAGCTCATACCCTTTCCCATCCACAGACTCGAGAACTCACAGCAGCAGCAGAATTTCAGCAGAGTTGCAGTCTGCACTGATTCTTTCTTTCACCCATTAGTACTGATTCAGTCAGTTATGCTACAAAAGTCAGAGAAAGACAAAAAGAGGGGGAAGAGCCATACAGGGAATGGCAGCAAGGAGTACCTCTGGGCTGTTAGCAAAGAGGAAACTACTGTTATTAAAATTCTCAGGTACACAGAGAAATTCTAACGGATAATAAAGCAAGCAACAAAGTTTATCTGTGGTCTGGTGCTGTGTCACTGCATGCCAGGAGTTACATCTCAGCAGGGCAGTTGGCCTGGTCAGTGGGGATCATTTTATCGGTGTCGATCTTGTAGGACTGGAGAACACCCTTCAGGTTCTCCACGGTTTCTGGGTGCATGTCAGGAGCTCTTGACAGAATCCAGGCATAGTCCATGTGGAAGAGCCAGAGGATGTTAGTGCAGGAGTAAACCAGGGAGTAATTTTCATAGTCAGTGGAGATGACCCAGTAYGGGGCAGCAGGCATGACTAGGAGAGAGGAGGGCACCGTGACTGCCGTGTGTAACCAGCTCTGGACAGCTCTGCTGCGCCCCAGCCACCGCTCCTGGGACCGTTCCCACTTTGGCTGCTGCACACTTGTGGTCAGTACAGGCAGCTATAATTTACAAAAGCCTACCAGGACTCCTCGTTCTGCCCAGAGGAGCTTGAGAAAGACACAAAGCCCTGACTGTGAAGGTCTTTCTGGAAAGTTAAAYGCTATGACCTGAACAGCTCTCCTGGGCCGATGAAAGCCAGCCCAGCCTCACCAGTGTGGGGGTGCTGGCTGCCAGGAAGGAGCTGTAGGGCTGGGAGCTGGCACTGGTGAYGGGAGGAGCACAAACCACCACCCACTGCCATGGGGAGCCCTGCCTTGGGAGCCAGCTGAGCCCCGAGCTGCTCTCCGGGGCTCGCACAGCTGCAGGTGAAATGGCTGTGGTGGGGCTGTAGCAGGGCAGAATTCAGCCTGGCTGTGCTCATGGAACAGGCATTGTACTGCCTTTGCAACTGCCCCTCCTCCACCCATTTCTCCAAATAACCCCTCTGCAAAAGAGAGCAATGAAACTGCCAGAGATGTCAGGKAGCAGAATAAAATGTGATCCAAGGGGACACTGCAGCTCACTTCCCAGCATTGCTGCAGACAGAGGAAAGTGCTGTGCAATGTGGCACAGCACCTCAGCCGGCTCCTGTGGAGTGTTAGAGTGACAAGGGAAGGAACAAGCGAACAAAACCATATTATTAATGGTTATTAAAAGCCACTTGTACGTAGAGGCAGCGTGGGCAAGTAGCTGTACCCTAGTGTGCAGAGAAACAAGCTTATTCTTGGCTCTTGCAGTACCGTGGGGCTGCCTCCCCCACCTCCCTGTCCCCATCTGTGGAATGACCTGGAGGGACAGCAAGGCTGCTGATCTCTCTTGCTTTGAGACCAGCTGGTGAAGAGTTCTCCACCACTGAGGGGGCTGTTGCTGTAAATAGCATATCAGTGTCACCAAACCACTGCCTGCTGGCCACAACGTCTGTTTCAGCCCTTTGCTGCTGTGCTGAAGCCACATGGGGAGCTCCACCCCCCAGCGCCACGGGACAGTGGCCAGAGCCCTGCCCTGGGCAGCGCCGGGAGCCCTCCCAGCACACACTTACACCAGTTAAAGCGGACACCCAGCTTGGCCGGCTGCTTCACATCCATGTGCATGAGCTCCCCTTCAGCTTCATTGATTCTGCCATTGGCACTGAGGGGAGAATGGCAAAGGGGACAAATAAAGTCAGGAAAGTGGGAGATCTTTTTTTTTTCCACTAAATCATCCCTTCTGACACAACTACCTGTYTAGAGGTGGCTGAAATAGGTACTGGTAAACCCCAGCAGCCCTGAGGATATTTTCAGCAGCAGTCAGGGCACAGCAGGGTAGATGGTCTCTCAGGTTAAACCCCCCCAGCATCCCAGGCTGTCTCTCCATATATCCCTGCCAGCTGGATGTGCTTTGGTTCCAGGGTGACAGTGACAGAGSGGGAGGAAAGCAAGACCACTCTGCACTGGGTGGGAGGAAGGCAGCATGAGAAGATGGGAGGATCCCATCCGTGATCTTGGATGTGCCAGGGAGCAGCTTAGCTCCTGGTAGTTGTGGAAGGCACGTGTTCACTTCTGTTCAATCACCTGTGCTTTTTCCAGGTCACTGCACATTCCTCCTCAGGCAAACTCCCTGTACCTGCACGGTGAGCCAGGGYTCCTCTGGCTGCTCGTTCAGAGCACTGCCCTGCTGGCAGCAAGCCCTAAGACTGGAGCTGCCCATCTCATAGCAGCATTTTTGCACAGATGCCTCAAGACCTGGATGCTGCCTATCAGGCAGGGAAGTTTCATGCTTTCCTGTAAAACAGGAACAGCCAAGGAGGCAGAAGTGAATGCTGCCAGCAGCAGAGGTCAAGGGGCTGATGCTGGAGCTGTGCACACCCAAAATAKCCCTAATATTTCAGGGTCCTGAGCTGCTGCAGTAGTGACAGGAATGACTGGATTGATCTCACACAGATTAATGCAGGCACAAATCAATGTCCAGCTGTTTGTCAGGCACAGCCCGARCAGTGGAGCTGCTGAGACAGTGCTGGGCACTCTGTGAGCAGCAGGATGCTGCTCTGCCCCAGACACAAGGGATGTGTTCCTGTGCTGCTGTTATTGTGAGCCAGAACAAAGTGCCCATGCCATGCCAGGAGCACAGGGGACAGTGCTGTGCTCGCTCCCTCTCAYCCATTCAGCCCCTCACAGCAGCAGCCCACAACAGCACAGGCTGGGGATGGAAACAGATTAATGAACACCTGCATCTGTCTGTGTAAAAATCCAGGAGGACTCAGGATAATTGCAAACTAYCCTAATTCCCTAAAAAAGGGAAAAGCATTCACTTCGCCACTGATTTAAACCGACAATTATTTCTGATCCCCTTCCACAGCAGTTTTTACTTGTGCAAGRTAAATTCTCCAGAAACAGGCTGACAAATATTTAAGTAGAAATTACTCATGTGCTTCACTTTCCCTGCCCCTTTTCCTTGTGTCTCTTCACTCTGGAGCAGAGAGGAGCACAGGCACTTCTGAGCATGCAGGAGCACAAGGTGGTAGTTGCCATCCCATAACCAGCCCCATGACCCYCCCAGAACAGGACCCAGGGCATCCAGCTTCTCAGCCATCTCTGGGGCTGACAAGTCAGCCAGGGGGGAGACCCAGGCTATTTCATGCTGAGGTCACCATGTACATTTGATCTATTTTATCACTCACCTGGACAATGAGACAGAGACCTGATGATCCTTGGGTCACTGGCAGGAACCAGAGACCCATATCTCTCAGAAGAGCCACTGCAACCACAGGCTGCCTCCCCCAGCACCCCCAGCCAGAGACAATTTAGAGAAAAAAGAACACCGAGGACAGCAAGAGAGGTACAGTGCCACAGTAAGGACATGGCCTGAACAAAACACTTACAGCATCTCCTTGTTGATCACCTTGAACTTCCCGTTCTCCTTCAATGAGTAATTTGCCTGGATGCAGCTTCCTTTCTCAAAAGTTGAGGGCAGCTTCTCTATCTCGTACCATTTCCCCAAATACTGAYAGAAGAAAGTTTAAAGAGATGTTTTTAACATGAATGGGCTGAAGCAAAGCAGCCTGTTTTTGTCAGCGCAGTTTTTGCCCCTCAGTGGCTGGGGCTGGGGGTGAGCRGGGCTGCAGACCCACACTGGCACAAGGTGTGACCAGAGCTGCCACCACCCCCTGCCCCCAGGCAAATTGCTGTCAGCCCCATGTTAGCTTAACTAGCTACACCCTATGAGATTTTTAGAAAACTYTTCTCACCTTGTTGATATCGAATTCTTCTTGAACTGATGGATCTGGGCATGGTCCCATATGAAACATCTGGCCTTTCCCAACGCTGAAGAGGCTGAGCAGGACTGAGAGCCGCACTGCCGTGCCCAGCATGGCTGCACTGGGATGCAGGTGGGAAACGCACCTGGGCAGGAGGAAAACAGCAGAGCTTTGTGTGAAATGCAGCACGAGGGATAGGACATGCAGCAGGGCACCTCAGGGGCACAGCAAGGAGGAAGGAATCATTAGAAGAGTGCCAAAGAAGTCCCAAGCCCAARACAGCCTTAAGCCCTGTCTGTGCTCAGGCTGTGCCCAGCAGCTCCATGAAAAGCCAGGCAATGCCTGGAGAGAACACTTGTACTCATCACCCACATCTGACACCGAGCAAGGTGCAGGGGCGATAAATGTCCAAGGACCCACAGGAGCATCATTGTTTGTCCAAAGCCGAGGCAAGGAGAAATGCAGGATGTTTGCTTTAAARTGGTGCAGCACAAGGAACATACTCCAGAGCCAGCAGAGAGCTGGGGCCCTGGGACATGGATGTGAGCTCTGTACACCTGCAGTGCACACCTGCATGGCAGGAGGGACATGCCCAGGTAAGCCAGGGCTGCCTGACACTGCAACAGGGTGGGAGAGCTGCCTCTGGAGGGGTCTTTGTATGCCRGGATATACACAGCACTGCAAGGTGGGGAAGTTGGTACAGTTTCAAATCCGCACCAAATACAACAGGAACAGACCTCCAAAAGCATGGGGTGAGGAGGGAAAGGACAGGTTTTCCTGCAGAGCAGAAGCAGGAGCTGTGCTGCTCATACCCAAACAGTTGCTGGAGCCAGGATGCTGCCCACATGCTTTGGGCTCTGCCTGGGGCAGGTTAGCATGCACAGACCCTGCAGCACCAGGCTGCTCTGCTTCCCTGGCTGGAARCTCCTGTGCAGCAGCAGCAGAAACATTTTCCCCAAGTTCAGAAGAAAAGCCCAGTCTGTCTCCAGCTGGAGGCACAGGCCCTGCTGCAGACACAGGCAATTCCCATTTTGAATCTCCCAATTCCGACGTACCTTGGTGGGCGAGGCACAGTGATGCTCCGCAGAGGACCAGGGCGGCAAGGAACAGCTCTGTGGTGAGCTCTCTGCTTCTCTTTATAAGTGTGCTGGGATCATCATTATTCAGCTCTGGCACAAGCCACTCCCTGGTCCTCGACATGTTTAGGTTTTTTGGCAGGCCAGTCAGCTGCCTTGGATCTGCAGCTGGTACGAAGCTGGAGATGGGCTGCAACTTGGCTGCTCACCCAGGCAAACAAAGGCACCCCACGTGTCTGGGTACTGCCTGCAGCTGCAGAGCTCTCTGCCTTGCAGCCACTCACTAAAGCTCAGGCCTGGGTGCAAGTGGCAGGGGAAGGAGAGAAATGCCACAGCCTTTGAGAGGGGACAGCAGCAGCAGCTCCCATCCTGTGCCCTCTGGTCCAGCAGCAGCCATGGCCATGCTCCAAGGGGGCACATGCAGCCTCCTCTGCCTCCTGCTTGAGCCCTGGAGATCCTCCAGGCCATGCAATGTCCTTGTCCCCATCACAGTCACTTGCTGCGAGTACATGAGGAGCATGAAGCAGCAGAACRCATCACAGGTTTGTCTGAGGAGCTCTAAGACCTTTCAGCAGTTTTCTTCTAGACTTTTAAATCTTATTACAAGGAAAGGTGCTGGTGCAATTAACTCCCTGCTGACCCAGCACTTTTTCCAACAGGTGCCCAGCAAATGCCTTTGACAGCAGAGCAGCCATCTGTGAAGGCAGCCAGTCCCAAGAGTTATACAAGAGTTGAGTAATTGACAGGAAGCTCTCTGTGTTTAATTACACTCTAATCTAATCTCTGTTGAGACTTTCTCTCCCCAGATATGTTTTTACATGCTGCCCTGCATGCCTTACTCACACATGCACACACACACGAGCTCCTGACTGCCCAAATGCCACTCCAGGAGCCACGGACAGCTCAGCCCTGTCCCCTTCTGGGGCCRTGCAGCCGAGCTCTGCCCTGAAACAGCACAGCCAAGGTGTGTCCTAGGACCTCCACAACCACCAGAGCTGTGCCTGGCTCATCCAGCACAGAGCCAGCAGCACCAGCTGGGGGTGAATGGCCCAGGGGAGCACACGGTCCCCRGTCTGCCACAGTGCCTGGCCATAACTGGGCTGGCCCTGCTAYTTTGGCTCCTGGCACTCTGCAGCCAGAGTCACACCGGAGCATYRARGTGCTCACCCAGCCATGCTCCACRGTGCTGTCATCTTATTGCAGGGGTTCCATACTGTTGTGTCCTTATCACAAAAGTTTCATACCTCCTTGGTGTTTCTCATGGGCATCTCCTCAGAGCACTGACTCTTTCTTCTTCACAAAGCAGCYAACYRACTCCWGWTCCCTGCYCAAGCWGCCACCCCACTCTTTTATAGCACTCTTCTGCYCATTGGYTACAGCTGTGGCCTGTTAAAGTCAGGCCKGTTCCTAATCATTGATAGTTGGCCCAGCTGCAACTCCTTAGGGGTAAGATTACTTTCTACACTGTCTTTATTTTCTTATATTCTATCCCCCTACACCATGGAACTCCTGCTGCAGGAGTGTGCAGGAGTGGGCCATGGCCAGGATGCTGAGAAGTCAGGAGCCAGCAGGAGCTGACACTCCTTGAGACCAGAGTCTGCTCCATGTGCYGCCTGGCCTTAGCCCACAGCAGGAGCCTGCTCTGAGCCGCTCCAGAGCAAGGGCTCGGGGAAAAGCATAACCTTATAATTGCACCTAATTGTGGGGTGGGGTCTCAGTCATCCCAGTCATCCCCACCTGGTAAGCAGTTTGTGCCCTGGAGCAGAGGAGGGGCCACACATCAAAGGGCAGGAAGTGGAGAAACCAGGGCAAAGAGGGGGGCACCAGACACGCTCGGAATATTTTGTGCAAGAATGAAGCCTCCCCACATTTCTGGGCAAGGAGGCAGCTGCAGGGCAGGCTGCAGGGCTGGGGCATACTGGGGTCCTCCGGGGGCTGCAGGAGGATGGGGCAGCAGGGCAGGGGGGTGTGAGGGGCTGGGCAGCAGTGGGTGCAGAGCTTACAGTGTGCATGAGCCACATGGCACGTCCAGCAGTGACGGGGACAGCGTTTACAGACAGACTGCATTGGCTGGGATAGTCTCACGCTGCCAGTCGTCCGCTTCAGAGACAACTCTAGCTCCAGTGAGAGGATGCAGCAGCACTGAGTGCTGCCAGCAAAGAAAACCCCCTTGTTAGAACAAGCTAGAAGTGCAGAGAAAGTTYAGCCAGCAGAAGGATAGGACAGGGCAGTGCCACTCCACCTGTGACATTCYACCTGTAGCAGACCTGGCTTAGTGCAGGAGTGAGGTTGTCCTGCTGCACCCCCCASGTATCAACTCTTAGCGCCTCTGAAACAGAGCAGCTTCAGCCAGCCAGGCCTGGTGGGGACCTGGCTCCCCAGGGAAAGCCTGTCCTGCCACACTGGGTCTCCAGCTGGGATTTCAGCAGCTTGAGAACCAGGATAACTTGGGCGTGCTGAGGGTCCCACCATGGAGACAACACTGGTTGCACGGACAGCTCTTCCTTTTTGCCACTGCCTTTCATGGTGCCTTCCATTTTGTTTTTCTTCCTCTTCTCCAGGAAATGGGGCTTTGTGCTGGCCAACAAGTTGCAACACGTATATAGAAAAAAAAATCAACAAGTAGGAGACAAGACAGAGTAAAGAGAAGCAGGTGGGAATTTTCCTGTGTTCCTAGGAGTGGCAAAAGGTGCTTTGAAATCTGTTTATGCAGAATGGTGTAAAATTTTTAATTACACTTACAACAGCAAAGGAAGTAAACAGACTCTGGATATATGAAGTGGCCTCTGGGATATGGGAACTTGATCCCATGCAAGTGCACAAAAGATGTTGTGATTAATTTATACACAATTAGTGAGTAGCTCTCCACCTTGGAAGTTATCCAATTATGTATTCAAACACAAGAAACCAAAGAGAGAGAATTTAGGCACTTAGAAAACAAAAAAGGGTGTTGTTATTTAAGGGACAACCCCTATAATGCAGGACCAGCAGTGTTTCTGGCTGTGCTGGGGAAGGCTCCCCAGCCTAACTGGCATTGCTGCCAAGATCCAAATCCCCACAGAGAGAGAAGCCAGAGGGATATTTACTCTTCAGAAAGTATAAAAAACAAAACAGAGAGAAGGAAAACAAGGTCTCTGTATGCAGAAATACATTGCAGATCTGAACCAGTGACAGAGCTTTGGCCCAGTGCCGTCTCACCCCTATGGATGTGCTCCCCATAAAAACAGGAGTTTAAGCAGTGCCCATAATCCTGTGGTTTTGCTACATTCCAGTGTCCCACATGAAGGGCTGCCTGGTGCTGCTAAACAAGGTTAAAAAGCTTTGTTGATGCATTTGCTGCTAGRTTCTCACAGCAGACCCTGGGTACAGGCAGCGCAGGCATTCAGCCAGGTTTGTCCTCACAGAGAGGAGTGAGGAGTGCACAGCCTAAGGGRGCAGAGTAGGACATCTCCAAAGGATGTAGGAGCAGATCCCATGGGCATTTACCAGACTCCTGTGGGCCCTGTCTGGGAATGCCCACTCAGGTTTGAGCACTGTGGGCACTGCAGGGCCCTGGCTGTGTGCCTCAGCTCAGCACAGGGTGCTGCTCCCATCCTCTGTGCCCCACTAAACCCAGCCCAGCTGCCCTGCTCTGCATCCCCTTCTCAGAGGAGAGCTCCCGCAGTCCCCACTGGATTCATTATGCTTTTTTCTCAACCAGCAACATATAGCCTATTGAAATATACTGTAAATGATCTAAAAAATATCCTTAAACATGTTCAGAGAGATTTTTCTGCTAAGAGATTTTCTATTCTCACGGAGGGAGCACAGTGATCTGTTCACAGCATCACCAGCTCTGTCCAAGAGATGCCCAAGTAAGGCTATTTAAAGCCCACAGCCTTATTTTCTGAGGCTAAGCCATATTTCAGCCCTTAGCCCAGGCATGCTTTAATGCAGTTATACAATTATATTTTCTATGACCTATATACAACCTACATCTTCCTCACGACACAGATTTCTAGTGAGTGGGTAATCGCAGCTCTGCTCACGGAAAGAGAGAACAGCCTCTATTATATTAAGGAATGCAATTAAGAAATCTCCTGCAGATTATGCTGTCCTGCAGCCAAGCGGAAGCCCTTTGGCAGGGACATGGGCTCTCCTGCTGCCAGAGCACTTTGGAGCCTGCTTSAAGTCAGCAACTTGCATTCCTGGGCACCAGGAGCCCAGGAATCACACAGGGAGTTCAGGCGTGGCCCCAGACTCTCAGATATCCCTCACTCTTAGGCCTTAAGGCTGTTATATATATGCACCAGGAAGACCCAAGGGCAGCACTTTAGCCCTGAAGAAYTTCTTGACCAGCCAGCCCAGCATTTCCATCCCATATCTCTGAGTCCCCCCAGTCTCACACCACAGGTCAGAGGAGAATTTTAAGAATACCCTTTCTGAAAGAGCAAGTCTCATCCCTCCACACAGGCTGAGAGCACAAAGACACTGGCATATGTGTTTGGCTTTGCCTGTGAATAGCTGCATTGAGGCCACCGAGCCCAAGCACACACAGCCTGCATTGAAACACAGGCCTAAGTGTTTGCTAGACTGGAATTTACATTGTACAGAAAATAAATAATATAAATTCAGTGGTCAGTGCTCTGACTTTGGGGCAATGCTTGGTTACAGTATGAAATGGCACATTCATGGTGAGTTTCATTCAAACCAGTTGGGAGATCTTAGGAATGATTAGTTTAGACAGCATTAAAAATGCTTCTATCTGTGCTGCAGCCCAGGATTACTAGTCAGGTGTGTATTTCAGTGTAAGGAGACCTGGTGTGAGGACATGCATGCATTTTCCACATGCCACAACTTGCATTCCCTGATATAATTATTCTTGGGAAAAGGTTGCTACCCATGGACTAGAACAAAAGCTTTTTGCACCAGGACAGATGTACAGGAGTGTAGGAACTTCCTTGGGAGGCAATAGATCAACCTGGGACTGATTTTGATTCTGTAAGTGCCCATGCACAGAGCTGGAAGCCAGCACCTGGCTTGTGCCTGCAGGAGGGAAATCTGCCTGAAGCAGGAGCTGGGCTGGCTGGGCCAAGTGCCATCCCTGCCCACAGGGAGTTGGGGGCTTCCTGCTCCTCTCAGTGCCTCTTAGTGCTGCAGGAAGGCAGCAGCCACCCCCTTCAGGTGTCCCCAAAGCCTGAGGGACCAGGCAACCCATGTGTGCTTCAGGGCTGTGAAAGTGGCAGTGGYGCAAAAAGAAGGTCCAGATGTGCTCTTGGGCTACAGAGTCTTAGGGGCTTGCTTGTTGATAAAGGTGTACAGCAAAAGAACCTGTGCAGGGAGGGGGGCAGGTTGTGACTTAGTGTGTGGGCCGAGAGTATATGGGAAAGATGGGGAGAGGACTATTTCCTGTGTGTGCACATGGTGTGGCAGCAGCGCCCAGTAAAAGCACTGGTTCCATCCCCACACCAGTGCTGGCCCTGAGAAAACTCYCTTGTTGGGATGGACAGACCACTGCACCCACTGGCCGTGTGCTGCAGCCCTTCAAATCCACTCCTGCCAACAGCCAAGCCACCATGCCATTTCACACTCTTTAAAGATGCCACTGCTACCTTGAAGCCTTTTCTGAGTCCCCAGGCAGATTTTCTGCAGGCACTTCCTCATTACTAGAGTGCACCTCAGCTGTATTGGAGTACCTGATCCTCATTTCTTCTCTGGAGGGCTGCCAGGCTCAGTACCTGCACCAGCTTTCCCCAGGGAGGGGAGCTGTACAGCCATACTCCAGACACCCACTGGATGTCTCCAGAGGGACACAGGGACTGACACATCCCTCCCTGCAGTGAGTGATGGAGCCATGGGGCCTTCCCAGGGTGCGTTCCCTCTCCCAACAGCTCCCTCCTTAGYCATGCTTCCTGGAGCAATGGTTGCCTCTCATTAGAGCTGGAAAGGGAAAGTGCTCTGTTGTGCTCTGTATGCTTCAACACCTCTGAGCAAGGAGAAACCAGGAAGGAGACACAAGGACAGCCTGCTGACAGATTGTCATAGTAACCCTGGTTAAAGTCTGACCAGGAAAATGACTTCTCCTACAGCACCTGACCCCAAAAGGTGATAGGTACCACCCACACCCCTGGAGCACAATTGCTCTGGTGTGCAGTAATAGATGCAGAGTTTTCCCTCAAGTTGCTGTTCAAGGTCCCTGGGCAAGGTGCCTGTGGGGTGATGGTTAACCTTGGTGCCTGGTTAAGAGCAGCACAGTGGTGTTAATGCCTGCCCTCACCCCTGGCACCTTCCTCCCTGCAGCTCTAACAATTCAGAGGACTTTAAAAGCCACTTGTAGCAGCCTTCATGCAGAAGACTGCAGTCACYACATTTATTATTCTACCACAGAAAGTAATTCAGCCTATGGGAAGGGGGAAAATACCTATTCTGGCATCAGTTATAACAATAACTCCAGCATGGGCAGGGTGGTGGCAGAGGCAGCTGGGAAAGTAAGGGAGCTTGGTGCATGTAAAGTGATTTATTCAGGACATTTAGTGAACCTGTAGCAGTGCCAGGGTCAGAAGTGCTTCATCTCAGTCCCCACTAAACCATTAAAACAGACCAGCTCTTACCTGGTTCCTCTGCTGAACACTCTTTTTACAACCAAAGCAAGAATTCTTTCATTTTTCCTGTTTTGACTTTTATTAATGTCTTGGCAAACATAGTGAAGGAAGATCTCAGGTGACCAGATCTGTTCCATCTGTGTGCTGGAGCTGAAAACAACTGGGAAACACCAGTGCCCTTCTCAGCATCATCTGCTAGGTCCTGCAGAAGAAAGAGTTTTCATACCAGGGGCCATGCTCAGGGGGATGGACAAYCTTGTGCCATGCTGGCTGTGGAATACCCCCTTGGCCATCCATATGGGGGTAAAACACAATCACCTTCTCTGTAAGGGCAGAGGAAAGCAATACTGCACACCCACACCAAGGGGTGGGCAGGGACCCCTCTGTCACTGCTCTGCTGGCAAAAAGTGCAGTGACACAAAGCACTCTGAGGGAACCAAATGAAGCTGCCCTGCAGGCAGTGAATTAAGGCATGTTCAGTGCACCATGCTGTGATAAGTGCACTGAACCCTGGCTCAGCCAGGCACTGTGCCCAGAGCTGCCTTCAGCACCATCAGGATGATGCTGCCAGCCATCCTGCCAAGGGCTCTGGAGGGCTCTTCCCTTCAAGACACCACAGGAGAAGGCACTGGATGCTGCAGGAGACCTGCACACAGAGCTACTTTGTGCCTTCTGATAAGCTGCTGTCAGGACTGAGGTATTATTTATCAGTATTTTGAGGTGAAAACACAGGTCTGCTCTTGCCTCAAAGAGCACCAGGGGAGAGGATGATAGGGCTGTATCAGTAACATCCCTGTGGCCCTTCCAACGCTGCTGAGAATGAATTAACTGTATCTGGCTCCAGGCCAGGCCCTGGAGGTGGAGCTGGCTCTCTTACAAATTCTCTATTTGTAGCATCTCTCCAATCCCCAGAGCTCAGGCTGCTGGCTGAGAAACCTGCTGGTATTGGTTTGGACATTTTTCAGCATTGTGGTTACACAAGAAGCYGTAAACTTGTGTTTCAAAACCCCARCCAGAAGCACAGGTGCTGCTGTTGCTATTTACACCAGCATGTTTAAGGAGGATCTTTAAGCTAGGAAGATAAACCCATCCTGTGTTTCTGAGGTCTTCAAGTTTCCAAAAGGCTGAGGAAGCCTTCTGCGTGCGGGTGCGCTGGGTGGCACTGTTGTGGAGCTGGGTGCACCATTGCAGAGCTGGGTGGCACTGTTGCAGAGCTGGGTGCACCATTGCAGACCTGGGTGCACCATTGCAGAGCTGGGTGCACCATTGCAGAGCTGGGGGGCACCGTTGCAGAGCTGGGTGCTGCTGGGCAGAGCTGGGTGCTGCTGGGCAGAGCTGGGTGCACTGTTGCAGAGCTGGGTGGCACTGTTGCAGAGCTGGGTGCACTGTTGCAGAGCTGTGTGCTGCTGGGCAGAGCTGGGTGGCACTGTTGCAGAACTGGGTGCACTGTTGGAGAGCTGGGTGCTGCTGGGCAGAGCTGGGTGGCACCGTTGCAGAGCTGGGTGCATCATTGCAGAGCTGGGTGGCACTGTTGCAGAGCTGGGTGCACTGTTGCAGAACTGGGTGGCACCATTGCAGAGCTGGGTTGCACTGTTGCAGAGCTGGGTGCACTGTTGCAGAGCTGGGTGCTGCTGGGCAGAGCTGGGTTGCACTGTTGCAGAGCTGGGTGCACTGTTGCAGAGCTGGGTGCACTGTTGCAGAGCTGGGTGCTGCTGGGCAGAGCTGGGTGGCACTGTTGCAGAGCTGGGTGCACTGTTGCAGAGCTGGGTGCTGCCAGGCAGAGCTCCCTGCAGATATCCCAAAGGTCCCATGCCCAGGCACTGGCCTGGCCACTGGCAGGGGGCTGAGCCAGCACCTCCCTGTGCAAGGCAGGACCTCATGCAGAGGACTGGCCACCTCTTGGCTCCTAGTGCCATCACAGAGAAGCTGTGGATCTGAAGGGAAAACCAGGATCACTTCACAAAGGCTAAGGGGTGCACTAAGGAGCTGGACCATTCAAAGCACTGTGAGAAACGTGCAGAAAAAGGTGGGACAGTGCCATAGCCTCAGCAGCTGGTGCTTGAAAAAAAAAGCCAAGGCAAGCTTTGGCAGTGTAATTCCTTGTAGGATACCACARCAGCAATGAGCATGGGCTTCCATGGGATTTCACTGAACTTCTCTTTTTTGTTCTCAGGCTTTGAAGGTCACTGTCAACTGGAATTGAGTTTTCTTCCCTCTGTTACTCACCAGCAGAACAAAAATCTGCCCTCAATGCCATATTAGTGCAACTTCATGGCGTGAAACATGTACTCTTCTCCCACCCCCAGACACCCAGAGCTCCYCTCCCAGGCAGAAACCAGATCAGGCACTAACAGCCCTCCTGAGCACTTCTCAGGGGGCACAGGAGGGGACTGGGGCTCACATGCTGTGAAATCCTAACCCTGGCTCAACCACGAGGTCCTTGCATGGCCTGGGACGCTTCTTGGCTTSCCAGTCTCCTTTCTGTCCATGAGAGGAGCTAATCCTTATTACCAGGCAGCTGTGGCCCTTGGATTAGTTACATGAAGAGTGCTGAGGCAATGAATAATGCACAGCACTGCTCTAAACCATCTCCTTCGAGGGAAACCACACAAAATACAAACACAGACAGTGTTTACAGAGAGGCCTCTCTAACTGCCTTCTGCTGAGGAAATGGGCCATGCTGTCCATTCTGCTCCAGGCAGTTCTCACTGAGCCTCCACAGTCCCACTACCTGCTGAAACATCATKGATTGTTATTATTAAACAACCTCCTTAATTACTGAACCTAATTAAATCCCAACCTCYGATTCAAAAGAAGTGGGAAAACAAATGTAGAAATGAGCACTGGAGCCAGAGACATATRCTTTGAAAATCTTACAATTTATTTTTCTCTCTGTGCAAATCAGAGCTACTTAACATTAATCACATTTCACAGTGCAGGGGGCAGAAGTGATTACTGTTTAAGCTGCAGTTCAGTGGGATCCTTCTGGGTCCTGAATCCCAGGAAATCTCCATGTGCAGATGATCTGGAAAAGACACAAACTGCACAGCAGTATTTCTAGCAGTTGTTACTTGTAAGACAAGCCGCCTTGACAGCATCTCCAAGGGAAACCTGCTTTCCTCCTGAAGGCATCACAGCACTCATGGCTGCATGCAGACTCCAAGAATTTGCAGACAGTGGCATACAAAAACTTTAAGGCACAGTTTCCAAGTCAGAGCTAGCAGAGACAGATGAAGAAAGAGCAATCAATAAGCTCTTTTCACAGCCATTTAATCTCACATAAGGCAAAACAGTGGAAGGAAAAGCTGGTCCCTAAGAGTAAGAGGCTCAGGTCCCAGCCTGGCCAGCAGTGCCTGCAGCTCACTGGCTGCTCCACCAGTGGTCACCACTGGAACACAGGGAATGGGCCATGGCAGGCAGCCATGCACTTGGAAAACATATTGAAATCCTGCATGTGGCCAACAGAAGAGACYCTTTGGGATACTGGGCCATATATATCACATCAGTTATCAAGAGGTAGATTGAGAAGATGATTGTGTGACATGGAGATTTCATTGTGCAATCTTAAAAGTAGGAAATGTGTCCCTTAAAGCATCCTTCCAGAGCTCATAGTCAGGCTACACTAGCTGCACAGTGCCCCATCATTGTTCAAATGCAGAGGATAAATGAAAAAACTGATTTGGAAAAGCCAACAGCATCTCCCTCACCAGCCAGAGGGAAATGGGGATGGCTGGACAATGTCTGTATCACAGCTGAGTAGTTCAGGCATGTAAGGTAGTAGTCTGAGAAGCCAAATTTGTTTGCTACATCAGCTTAACCCCTGTCCCAGGGAGAGAGAAACAGGTGGAGAGGGACCTCATTATTAGTAGGGCATTTCACTGCCCATCATGTGCCCTGCTGTTGGCTCTGGCACCTCCTGGCCACAGTGCTGGGAGGGAAGAACCCTTCTTTGCAGCTAGGTAATGAGGCTGTTTAGAGGCAGTGTTGCAGTTTCCCTGGAAAGAGCAGACAGTCACAGCACAGCAGAGCTTCTTGGCAGTATCAGGAAAAYAATGGAAGGCTGTGACTGACCCATTTTCAACCAAATGGAAAACTCTGCTTTTGTTTCCCATTTTAGTTTCTCCCTTCAAGCCATCTCATAGCAACAGCTTTGCTCTGCTATTAGCAGTTTGCCCTCATAAGGAAAAGCAAGAGGACATTAATAAGCCAAATTTATCTGCTGACCTAATTACATTGGCCACATATTTGACACGTTATATTTACCTTCCTCTGCTTCCTCCATAGTTAAAAGGAAAACACCTTTAGACTTCAATCAGCACAGCAAGAAATGCAAACAACAAGAATGTGGGGGAAAAAAAAGAACCAAAAAACGATGCAGTTCTAGCATTCCACAACACACGACTAGAAGTCACAACTCAAAGTGGAAGCATATGCATCTCCAGGGGAGACACAGCAGCAAGGAGTGCAGAGGTGAGCCCTAGCCYGAGCAGGAGCCCTGGAAGGATGCCTGAGGGATGCCCGCTTACAGGGTGGCTCCGGGGATGTAAAGCCAGTCGGCAATGGCTGTGGGCAGGTGGGTCATGACCTGCAGCCTCACCCACCAGTACATCTCCATGGGGTTGTAGCGGCTCCTGGGGCACGGGGACGTGAGCGCTTCGGTGATGGCATTCAAGACCAGAGACATGTCCTTCAGGCCGCTGCTCACGAAGGACTTCATGGTGGCCACGTGGCGAGCGAAGTGCTCGCTGCCGTAGTCCTGCCGCACGGTGAGGGTGGCCCCGCTCCACAGAGCCTGGGCCTGCCTGTCGATGCCGGCCGCCGTCAGGATGCCCGTGGCTGCCACGAAGTTGCTGGGCTCGACGAGGACGACGCGCACGCCCCAGCGGTACATCTCCTGCCTCAGGCAGTCCGAGAACGCCGCCACCCCAAACTTGGACACGCAGTAGCACGAGCGAGACGGGCTCGCCATGCGTCCCAACATGCTCGTGATGTTCACCACACGGCCTAGAGAGAAACCATCAGGGACGGGGGATGAGCTGCAGAAGCAGCAGCCAGAACACCCCAGTGAAAGGGTACTTAGTGGGATGATGCTAATTTCTAAAATCTGAATCTTGAATACACACCCCCTGTCATGGAGCTTTTCTCYCCTGCCTCAAGCAAGGCTAACCTGTGTTCTCCAGGGGATGGTGCATATGCCTTCCTCTGCATCAAAGAAATTACCAAGCATACAAGACATTTTCCTCCTCATTTCCAAGCAGGGAAGTACCACGATCTTCGAGACTGTTAGCTGTGKGTTCTCAGGAGTGTGCCTCACCCATGTGTCTAGCTAGAGAAGGGCTCAAGCTCCCAGCCTAGAGTGTCATGAGCTGCAAAGCTCACAACTCTGTGTGATTTCATACAAGTGTTCTAGTTCTTTCTGCAAGCTTGACAGCTCATTTGCCTAACACATGTGTGTACTCTTAGACCTGAGCTGGATGGCAGAGAATGAGTAGAGATTTCTCTGCACCTGCAGCATAAGCAGCACAACCCACTCACYCAGCTGGTCAGCCACAAGTCTCTATAGTGGCCATTCCTGGTACAAACAAGGGGAGACTTGATGTGCTGCTGTTCACAGGGCAGTGGAGAGCAATTGTCCTAATTCCTGCCAACAGCCCGTGACAGCCCTAGGGGCTCTGCCTCAGGGCAGTGACAGCAGTGGTCACTCCTCTGTGTGTGTCTCAGCACTATGTCCACTATGGTTTCAGATACACTTACAAACAAAGCCTTGAAATCTCACCTTGAAATCTCTGTTTTTACAGAGAGCATTTTCACAGCCAGGGAGCACAGTACCCTTCTGCAGCTCAAAATTTCAGCTGAGAAACAAGTGGACAGCTCTACTGTCTCATTACAGACCTAAGTGTAACTTAGAGGGATTGTGAGATCCACCTGCTGAACTGATGGGTAAGATACTTTTTTTGTAGTGAGATAGAGCTTGTTTAGTGGTTAATTGCTGTCTGGGAATGGCATCTGAGCAATCTTCTTAATATACCCCCCTTTTGTCCTCCCAGAACACACACCTATACCATCATTCCCACACATGCTAAATAAAGAAGCTCTTCAGAGTTCTGCTCATACATATCTTTTTTCAATATAAAACAAAGAGTTTTGACAATACCATTGTCTTGTAAGATATCTGAAATGGCTGTCATTTAATCTCATTTATTCTGTCACTACCTGAAGTCATCTGTGAATGGAATAACATGAAGGGAGAAGATGCAGTATCCAAACATGACCACTCTGTGGACTCTGGATTATCTTGTCTGTGTGATATATGCCAACACTGCACAAAAGTCTCTGATATCTTGGATGTTTAAGATAGCACCTGCTGTGTAGGTGCCTGGTCTGTCCCAAGAATAGCCTGTACTACCAAATGCTTACATGGCATCCTCAGAAACTCTCCTTGGACTGCACAGGCATTCCCCCAAGTACAGCCTGCATTTCTAGCTACATCTCTTTGCTATGCTACAAAAGCTCTGAGCCTTACCCCACTGCCCAGCATGTACCTTTAGCTCTGCGAATGAGGGGCAGGAAAGCTTTTGTCACCCTCACAGTGCCCCAYAGGTTGACCTCTGCCACCTTCTTGTAGTCGTCTAAACTTGCAAATTCCACCTCTCCGAAGGTTGAGATGCCAGCGTTGTTCACTAGGSCCCACAGACCTGCCAACAAACACATGATTAAAGAGTGGGACAAGGAAGAGTGTCACAGAGAAAACACTTTCCTTGTTGTTCACAGTAACCGAAAACCTTAACAAAGAACTGGGTACTTTTGTAGAAATAAGTTGTAGAGAATAATCCAGCAAGGAGATGAAATATGTTCTTACTCCACCAGGGGCTTGTTTGGAACATCAGGGAAAGTGATGGGGCCACACAAGTATTGCCTCTTGACCATCTCCTGTACAGTCAAATGCTCCTCCAGGGCTTTATAAGGCTGCATCTGGCTCTCTTTTAAGCTTCCTCTTGATCCCAGGTTTGTTTCCACTCAGTGACTTTATAATGAATTTTGCAATTTGGAAGGGGCTGGACTTTCTCCCACAATTAGGAGGGGGGRAAAAAAAGAAAGGAAACAGGTATTTTTTGATTTCTTAATCCCCTTCACAACTCTGGCTTGCTGTTTGGAGAGTGCATGCTATTGATCTGTATGTTCATGGCCTGGTTAACAGCTGTCAGTGTTTTCGTCCAAGTACTTGGTTTCTCACAACCCTAACTTTATCAGGAGCTAGCAAGCTTACAACCAACATTTATAGCTACTGGAATTTAAAAATTAATGTCTTTTGCACATGCAGTCCTGTCAAAATTAAATTGACTGCACTTCCCAAGAGCTTCTGTGATGAACCCTTTGCATGTCAGGACTTAGTGGGTCAGGAAGGACTTGACCCTTCAAAGTGATTACTGCA
>JACDOX010000314.1:6223-79169 GCA_014549065.1 Cardinalis cardinalis | reverse complement strand
CATACTGTCCATACTGTCTGTAGGGCTGAATCCATACTTCATGGATTTACTGAAGCATGGGACTAAGCAGCCATAAACTGTATGAGGAACAAATAGAGGAGCTGGAATAAGACCATAGAGTTGCTCCTCATTAGATGTCCTGCCACACCATGGTTATTTTTCACTGTGTTGGAGTCAGGGCTGGACTGTTGGGCCTGCATTAGACTCAGCTGAAGTTTGGGCTCCTTTCCTCTCCAGGACCTTCCTCTTACCAAGAACTAACACAAGGCTAAGAAGGAGTCTTCATGTCCAGGGAGCTCCAACATYGCTATCAAAAGCACCAATGTCATGCCACCCTGTTGATAAACGTTATCAAGCTGTCTCTCAGAAATTTTTGGGCTATTTGCCCTGCCTCTGCTCCATGGCTTCCCTACTCTGATGCATGAAAGTCTTTTAACTTTCACCCTGTATTGATTCAGTCAGATAGTAACCATGTATTTTACCAAACATAGTCTTGTAAGCAAATTGCAATACTCTGCCAATGTGCAATGGAATTTATCCTCCTGCTGCACTTAAAAACATCAACATGCCCTTGGCAGACGACTCTGTGCTCTCACATGGGCCCCAGTAACCCTGCCCCATTCCCAGCAAAGGTTGTTCTCCCTGAAGGCTGTTTCCAGCTGTGTACAGCTGCGTACTGAAGATCCCAGTTTTAGTGAGTCAAGATGACTGAAATTCACACTGATCTGCATCCAGCATAGCATCTCACTCTGAATGGGGTCCCTTTGTAATTTCAGAGTAATTTCACCACCAACAAAACAATATTCTGAGAAAATTTGGCAGGAATTTACCAAAGACAAACTGTCGGTCATAAACTGACCTCTGCATAGCATTCCTTACAAATTCCTGTAAATTTCTGTACAATGATTTCCCATTTCCTGGGTTGTGATGTTAGTTCTCATGAACGTCCCTGAATCATTATTTACCATCATTTGTTGTTGGAATTCCACTGCTCACAGATCAGGGCACGTTACAAACAGAACAAACTGCTGAGGGGAGCCCAGTCACAAGGCTGTTTGCTGGACAGCAGTGTGTTTATTGAGCAGAGCCTTATCACTATTACGTTTCTAGAGTCAACAATACAGTGGGAACTGCATGAGACCAAAAACAAACAGGCACTCCTATCCAAAGAGYTCAGTCTTATGTGCACAGTACAGGGAGAAGAGGTATAAAGAACTGCAGAGCCCAAAAACTGTTCTGCACTAGCTCCTCTGGGGCCACATTCAGTGTGCAACCACACCTCTGTGCAAGGTACCTCAGTCTCAATAGTCTTTATGTTCCAGCACCTATTTATTGAGTACTATTTATTGGGAAGCCTCAAACCTCAGTCACACCATTGGGCCTAAAAAGAAGCCTTTGTTTCTTTGCACACGGTGCTGAGGCAAACAGCTACAGGAGGAACCAGTCCAACTTGCTGATCAGGGATGCAAGACTTCTCTGTCCCTGCTACACACACAGTTTTGCAAACACTGCTGCATTTAYAGAAGCAATAGAGCTGCTCCCTTACAAGCTTTCACTCAGTGGGAAAAGGCTTYCTGCTACCACTGCTGTTGCTGGGCTCTTCAGGAAAAGCTTAAGAAGCTGTGAAAAGTATGACGAAGGCTGGGTGATTGTGTAGGAAGAAAAATCATGCAGAGAGAACATGTGTGGGATCAGAGCTGGTACATTACTCAGTTACAYTTCATATGCTTGCTTTAGGAAAGGTGTGCTCACGTAATCTGCATGAAGATTAGAGCTGCTGTTATTTACTAGCTTCATACTTGCTGTGAACAAAACCAGGGCCATGGCAGACTCATCCAAGCTTCAAGATGAGCAACCACCTTCAAGTCACAACCCTGAAGTCCTGAAGCCACAGATGTCAAACTTCAGTTCACCCTCAGCCTGAGTCTACAGCTGCTGGCCAGCTTGATACTGGCACAGAGGCCGCAGAAAAGCCTGTGCAGGGCAAGAAGTCTCACAYCATCACATGGGAAGAAGTCAGGTGGTGTCCCATCAGGCTCTGGCTGTAAACTCACATCCCACTGCCAAAGCACTTCTAAGAAGGAAAGGACTCTTATCTCCCTTGACATGCCTTTGGGATCCATGAGCTGGACTCATGCTTCAGGTGACATGTGGATTACGGTCACCTCTGGCAAGCCTACCCTGGATTCCACTACACATCACCTCTGGGATGTTGCATGGCAAACTGAAAACATGGATTGATCTGACTGAAGATTAATCCAGGTTTGGGGGCAGTTCAAACCTGTGCTCCAGCRCAGCACTCAGTTGTACCCACACAGCAGAGGGGACAGCAGCAGTAAGCAGCCAGGGCCCATCACTTCTTCATTAGTAGGGTCACTTCCAAGGTCTGCATGAGCTAGGAGCACGTGTGGCAGGAATGTAAGGAASGGATCAAGCTCTGGCTGTTCTGTGCCCTTCACAGACATTCAAGGACAAAGACACAGATACTTGTGGGCTAGCTGCCACTCATGGCTTTTTATGGGATGTACAGTTAAAGCCTAATCCTCCAGCCAGTCTTGGTCTCTTTCCATGTGGCTGCCACATCAATAGCAAGACAATTGTCCTCACTGACCCGAGTACAGCACAGCCTGACTGCCAGCCACACTGTCACAGGCCTTCAGGCTAGTTAACCCTCTTTTGGTGGTGCACAGAGAGAAAGGCCTGGTAAATGCATGGCCTGCTCTGTAGAAAGGATTCTGCAGCAAAAGATCCCTACATACCTTCCTCTGGCTCCTTCAGGGTCCTCTTCACAAAATCCACAGCCTGAGCCACTTCCTGGTCACTGCACACATCCATCTGTAGCACTTTCATCCGGTCAGACTTCATGTTCCTCAGCTCCCTGGCTCCATCTCCATTCTCATCCTGTCCAGCAAAACAGAAGGGTGTCCCACTAAGATGGACCAAGAACAGCAATGCAGCTTGGGGTCAGGCATACTCACATGGACAGGAAATAGAAGCTACTGACACTGTACACACAGGTGTAAACTTGGTGCACAACTATGCACAAACCAGTGTGCCATCCTCCTGTTCCCTCCAGCACCACTTCCAGAACTGCATCAGTGACCCAGTGTCCTGAAGCACCACAAAGCCCACCCTGCTCTTGGCTCCTTATGAYGGGTTTCACATCCCTAAAATGCTGAAATATTGTGTCAGCAGGGGAGAACCATGAGGTGACTCTCCACTGTCTCGGTCTCTCTGCTCTACAGGTAACGTAATTTGTACAGAAATTGGAGTCAGATGTTTAGGAATATCTGCTCAGTGAAGATCTGCTACACAGCAATACAATTACAGACATGAGGCATGAAAGGAGATTCTGGCTAAGGAAGAAAGAACTTTTTTTTTTTTCCACTCTATAGGCAATAAGAACTTCATGGCTCTGCTTTCCTTTCCACCCTTTTCCTTTCTTTCCTCTCCATCCCACTGCTACCATTAGAGATTCTGTTACTACTGTGGGGTTTTTTTTGATTAGCCAAATGTAAACATAGCTAAAATTCCAAATTTTACCTGCTCACTTCCAGGCAAGATTGCTGCCTAAGCCTTAGAGCCTTGCTCAGGTAGTAAATAACAAATAAAAGTGAAAAGAGCACAGACTAGCTACACAGTTCCATAGCAGGCTTGAGACTTAATTCACAAAACTATTCCCTGAATCACAAGCTCTGCCTCATTAGGGAGGAAGAAGTTATGAATTGGTGAGTCACCATGCCTGGCTGCCACTCTTCCTTTATCACTTGATACCACCTCCCACAGCACAAGGGCAAACAAGGCGAGCRACCCACCCACACAGTCACCTGCTCAGCAGCCTTTGCAGCCAGGCAGATATAAAAAACATGTAACTGCTTAGTTTTTTATAAATATCTCCGGCTATTTAATTCATACAATATACAACATCTCATCTCCACCTTCAGTCCAGTGAACAATGACACATAATGRAGGAAAAGAGCTGAAATGTCCATCACAAACATGAGCAAAACAGGGCAGTTCTCTTAAAAATCAATATATAGTTACACTGGCATTATGACAATAGTAGGAATGAGTTCTTGGCCCCACGGCTGCATGTCATTTCACAACTGACTTCTTTCCCAATACAACAAGAACAGCAAACAAAGTTGGAAGCTTTTCTAATGCACATCAAACGTGGTGACTGGCTGTGTTAGCCCTCTTATCTAGCCACCAAAACAATCTCAAAGTGTGTTACAAGTAGTCAACAACATGGTCACCAAAATATTGTATTCCCTTTGAAACAGATGAGGGTTGTAGGATGCCTCACTGTATTTCTGGAAGATGCTACTGCATCTCACCAAGTTTTATAAAGCAAATTTCCACTACTTAACAGTGTATAAAGTGGAGCAAATTCAGCTTGTAAAGAGAGAGATCTATTGTACCTATATAAAAAGCCATAACTGTATCTGCATGCAAGTGCCAATTGTCATTTAAGCACTGAAAAGACTTTCCCTGCATTTTTCTCTACTCTTGTGTAATACTTATAAAATAAAGAGAAATATTTCCACTGCTTTTTGAGAAACAAAGTCATAGGCTGGCAACTTAAAAATCCAGTAAAAATTGTTTSTATTATTCATATGGAAATTAATTTTCTCCTTTCACCTGTGGTGATATCTGCAAAGTTACCTTCCCAGCTACAATTTACTCATTATTGACAAAACATATTGATTTTGGAAGACTGACTTCAACACGCAATATCAATTGGGACCACGTTTCATAGTTGCACACACCACCTTAGCCACAACTTAATAGTAAAACAAAGTGCTCAATTCTTTTGTCCAGAACACCTCTTCACAAATGGAGCAGCTACAGATTTTTATGGAAGCAAGTGAACATAATCTTATGTTATGTGGTCTTCAAGGGCTTTAAGTACATTCCTTGTTAGGTTCTATATGGTACTTCCTCCTTGTTTTTAAAATGGTAGAYTTGTTGGCTGGAATAACACCTAGAGCAGTTCCCATGGGAGCAGCCAGACTGTCCTCCCAGGGATGATCTTCCTGATCTTCACCAGCAGGAGCCACACAGCAGCACAAATCAAGTGAGGTACTGGCAGCAATGGCTCAACTGCTCCTGCAAAGCCTCTCTCCACTTCCCTTTGCTGTCTGATTTTTGTCCTCCCAAAGAATCTCCCAGCTTCCACTTCCCAGCTCCATAAGAGCTGAAAGCCATCATGCTCCAGCCCAGCCTGCTGCCCAGGTTCTCTCCATAGGCCTTCAATGGGACTGTGTGGTTTCCTCCCAGCTATCTCCTATCCCCTGGTTATCCTGCCTTGGCAACCCTGCAGTCTCTGCCTGCCCACCCCACCCTGTGCCTAGCAGGGGCTACTCCTGGCTGAGAAGCCCAGCAGCTCCACAAACCYTTTACCCTGAGGCAACTTGTTCCAGCTTTTGGCTGCCTCCCCTTCTCTTCTTTGCTCCTCTCCCCTGTTCTGGTTTGGAGGATCCCAGTACAGAGGTGCTGAGGAGAGGCAGATCACACAGATGTTCATCAGTGGAGAGGCCCCCTGTTACAGACACAGCCATGGCTTTTTCCCAGGAAAGCTCCTGGGATTCAGGATTAGGTCCTGGCAAGCACAGGGGCATCCTCATTGGGATGTCAGGGGAAGCAGGAAGCCATGAACAATGCTGAGCTCCCATGGATGCAGCCACCTCGCCCCGTGTGCACCAGTTCCTTCCCGGCCTGCTGCCAATGCAGGCGCTGCCTTCCTGCGTTTCCTGAGCGGAACACCTCGTGCTTGTCCTTACTGCATTCCACTGATTTCAGACTCCATCTGACCTGGTAGGATCATTTTCAACCCTGTTCCCCAAAAGGCCTATAATCTTCTCTGCATGGTTCTGTGCATATTTTTTTTTCTGAGTGCAAACTCTCTTCTAGGGGGTACTTCCAAGGATTTGGGACTAAACAGCAGTCACTGAGAGGATGAGTTTGCTCATGAGACTATCATGAGGGACTGTAACAAAGTGTGACAAAACCCTTACTGGGATACATTGATTCCTTCCCCTTTAGCCACTCTGCAGCTTAGCCAAAATGAGATTAGATTGACCCAGCACAGTTTGTTCCCAGTAAACTTATACAGGCAGGGTGCATCACAGTATGATGCAGTCATCTGTAAAACTGACAGGGCAGTGTGTGGCAATTGCAATGAGTGCACTGAAGGTGAGCTGGCCTCCAGGTGCTCTTGAAAATATCACCCATGGGGCAGAAATCACAATGGCTCATCCTCTAAATGCCCTTAAGTATATTTCATCAGGCCTGGTGAACTTGAGCACATTAATTTATATATAAACATCTCTTGTTCTTTACCTTTTCTTGCCTACAGTCCTCATGATAACAGCTGGCAGTAGGGACACAGGGGTACAAAAAAATTTTTTTTTTTCAATAAGATCAAGGAAAACAAAACAATTATTATTTCAACTTTTCCTGTAATTTCTACTTTTAAGGTTATTTAATAATCTATTTCTGTGTGGTTTTTCCATCTTAATCCTAATATATTAACAGAAACTTTCTCAGTAGACTTACTTGCCGTTGCTTAATGTAATCCCTTTTCCATTTGATCCTTTCCAGTTCTATCCCAGCCTGCGTGCAATATTCTTTTTATTCCTGTAACTTTATATTTGACTGTCTGATCATTAAGAAGCTCCTGATGCACCTCACAGTCTGTCATGCTGTATTTAATACAAGAGCTGTCTGAGGTGGTGTAGTACATCAGAGATCCTGTAATTCTCTGTATAAAAGTATGTAAGTGGTGATGGACTTACCAGGTGTGATCTAAGAGCCTGGCATCTGCTTCATGACAACTGGGCCCACACCTGCTCTGACCCTGCTGGGAACCTACAGCAGCTCACAAGAATGAAGCAAGCAAGCAAACAGGCTTCACTTCAGGAGCATTTCAGTTCTCTATGGAGGTTCCAATAGAGCCTGTCCCTCTCTGCTCCACACTAGCATGTGYCTTCCAAACAGCCCCCTCAGCCACMCTATTTTCCCTTTCCTTTCCRTTCCCTACAATCTGGTGCTCTTCAGAGTGCCTGACTTGCCATCAGCACCGAGACAGGCACCCCAAAGCAGCAAATGACATGATTACTGAAGGAATTAMAGAGGCTCCTTATGGAAATTTCCAAACAGTGGCAATAATCCAACAGGACTCTCTTGCTCTCAAGTTACACAATATGTCAGCTGATAATAACTTTCCCTTCTGGTGTGGTGGAAGAACGTAATGTCTGCCACGATCATACAGGGAGAGAAGGCCACCCTTGTTTGTTCTCACCTTCCACAGTACTCTAAAATCTGTAGTCATCATGCCCTGAGCACCTGTGCTGATGTGGTCATCTTAAAATGGAGAAATGAGTGACCATTAGTTGATTKTGAACAATTCAGGTCAGAAATCACACGAGTTTTGACTAGTACAGCAAAAATGCATAGTAAAGGTAAAATCCCAGCTGACATGGAAATGGAGCCAGCCCAGTTTATAAAAAGAGTTTCACAACACTAAGTTGTAAGTCCTTTGCATGAGCAGGGATTGGAATGAGGAGTCTGCAACCACTTCAGATTTAGTGTGTCTAAACTTATCTCTTACAAGTGATGCCACCTGCTAAACACATGTGACAGGAAGTCAGACCCAAAGATGTCAGATGTATGGTAAATTTGTTTATTCAGGCATCCATAAACTGAACAGCTTGTACAGAAGCTGCAGAAGCACAGTTGCAAGACATTTTGGAAACAGAGCCTTWATAATGCAGAAGAGGCAGCTTGGAGATGAGTTTGAGAAGGGTGTCCACAAAAAATGACATTGTGAAAGAGAGCAACAGGGACGCCACGGAAGACAAAAAGCCACAGTGCCACAGCAATCTTGGCCTATCAGATTAATGGTGGTGTGGTATTTCTGAGAGGCTTGCAGCAGTGAACAGGGCCACACTGTACAAGCTACTGTACAGACATGCAGTTGACAGAGGAGCCCTACCCTAAAGAGCTCACAATTACAGGAATGAGGTACAAGATAGAACAGGYAGGTGAAGCAATGGAAAATGTAACAATCCCTGCCCACTGCACCTCTCTCAGRTCTTGAACCAGGGTAAATATGCAAATGAAAATGCTTTCATTTGAGAAGCATTTTTCTCTAATCAGAAAAATTTTGATTAATTTCTCCACTCACCATGAGCAAGCATCCAGCAAAAACAGTAAATCCCTTTGCATGAAGGCATTTTGCCAAGGCATGTCCAAAACCTTTGTCACAGCCTGTTATTAGCACCGCCTTCCCTTCAGCCTGTGTGGGGAARAACAGTCACAGGATACCATCAGATATTACAATGCAGGCACCACCACCACCCTGCCCCACAGCACAGGAGCCACTTGCAGTCCTGCAGCCAGGGCAGGTACAATTCCAGATCAAGTGACAGTGGCACCTGTATGCACAAACACAACCACCTCCCAGCTACTGTGAAATCAAATTTATGCAGTTGCTGGTCTGTAACAATTTCTGTTACCTCGATACCTGAGCTGGAACAGTAACTATTCCTTTCAAGTATCAGTGGCCAAAGCAGAACAGAAACATTTCAAAAGAAGTTAATGGTCTACCAGTTCRTAGTAAGAAATAGCAGCACAGAGAACATCCAAATGGCAGGATGTCACTGGCTTGAACTGTATAGCAGCTCTTTTAGCTGCTGAGTGACTGCTGTCTGTTCCCCACCTACTCCCACTCTATGCAGCACTTTCCATACCATATTCTAGCACGCAGGAATGTGACTACAGGTTAGAGCTTCTTCCTGAAATTCTGCAGTCTTAAGAAGAACAACTTATCAAATCCTACAGTTCTCTCCTACATTATCATTTGACTGACAGGTAAATTGAGAAAGAAGATTTGATATTCTATCTGATATGACACAACATAGGGTTGAGATGGATAGGAAAGCAGAATCCCAAATCCTGAAGAGAAGCTATAGCAAAACACTGCCCGTGCAACTTCTGTCTTTGCTTGAAAGCCATCTCCTCCCCACAGGTGTGAAGCAATGTGAGCTAACACTTAACCCAGCTAGAAGGCTGCCAGCTGCTGTGCTGCACAATGCTCCAAACTGAAACTATATCCATGAGGCARTAACATGATACAGCAATAAAAATGCAGAGGATGCAATAAGGAAGTGAGGTCAGTTAGATCTCTCTGGAGATATCARGAGCTAATATTGCCTGTTACTGTATTCACAATGGCTGGAATATGAACACCCTTATGTATGAATTGCACTGGCTGGTCCAGACACATTTTAGAGAGAAATGGGTCAATCACCAGTGCTCCCTCATCTCTTGCTTTGCTGACATGTGGTGTAGTAAAGCAGCAATAAGGAATGATTGCAGGGTGATAGTTATCAGAGCATTACTGCACAAATTCAGGGTAAGCCTCAGYAGAGAACAATAAGCAAATAAAGCTACACCCTGTCCTATAACTCATGTTGAAGTAACTGCTCTCAAAGGGGAGTTAAGATCTGAAGCTGAAACAAGAACTGATCAAAAGTCTATCCTGCATTTATAATACAAACACCCACAGTAACATTATACTATAACCTATACTCAGACAAAGAGCACCCAGGTACAGACTAGCTCTATTAAAGCTCTAAAGACAGCTACAGCTAAAGGACAAAAGATGAGTGAGAATTAAATATACAGTGCTCAGTCTGAATTTAATTTAGAGTGACACAACTCTAAGAGAGATGAAAATCAAACATTAACCGGATCACAGAAATTGTCAAGGTCACCTCTGGCAATAACTCAGCAAGCTGGCCTGTGGGGAAAAAAAAAAGTATTTGACTTTTTTTTTCTCTTTCTCTCACTTCCCTTGAGCCTTTGCCTCTGAATCTTGAAGGCAGAGGACTTCCCAAAAGAGCAGGAAGTGTGCAGGAAATAGGCAGCTGTAATCACTTCCAGAACACAGGTCAGGCAAGCAAAGAAGATATCCAATCCTCAACCATCATTAGCTCAAAAAAAAATCCCCAATCAAACAACCAAAATGTAGGCAGAAATGAGGTTTTAAAATCCTCTCATCAGTCTTTAATAGTATGGAAAGTGAGGGACAACTTACAGTTTGAAAAGGATCTTGTGATTGTTATTTGCTATAACCCTAACAGCTGGCAATAAAACATGTGACTACAGCATCATGGCTCATAACAGACAGGGGCCCAGCAGCACCAAGGAGCATGCAAAACCCCAAGGGATGTACTGGATCTCATATCTGTGCCTGTGCCTGTTTGTGCCATGCCTGATGGACAGAGAGATCCTAGGGATGACAGCAGGGATCAACCTCATCCCCAGCCAAAGGGACCCTATGCCAGAAAAACTTCTGAACACAGAAAGCCCCAATCACCCYTATCTTTTCAAAGTCCTAAGATAAGGCTTAATGGGCCAGTTCCTGAAGTTTGATAAGGCCAATCTGCAGCTTAATTTGACTCAATGCTGGGACAGGCAGAGAGGATCAGTTATCAGCACAGTGACCTTAATGAGCGTTCTGAGGAACTCAGGTGCCTCCCTCACTCGGGGTCATACAAGGCTGCCTGGAAACCCTGCATGGCAGACAGAACTCCAATGCTGACAGGGCGCCTGGCACAGCATGCCTGGGGTCTGCTAAGAGCACTTCTTGTACCAGAGGTGCTGCTGTGGCATGTGAACACAGTAACACTATGCTTGCTGTGTGATCCACAACACTACTGCTCACAGTTCAGGCAGCCCTAGCAGAGTAGCCTCATTTTAACCTGCAGTCAGCTCAGATGTACACAGCATTTCCTATTGGGACATGGCCAGTTTATTAAATTATATAATTTACTTTATTAAGGCAGGTGATCCATCAAAATTATACATTTACTGCAGAACAGACTGAATAAATTGAAGYTACTTTTTCAGCTTGTCTCTCTAGACAATGTGGGAATATGGCATGCTTACCTAGACTTAATCTTCTTCTAACGTGCCATTTGTTTGTTGGTTTTTTTTTTTTAATCCTGTTCCCATTTGTGGCTCCCCTGACCATTCTCTGATGTTATCAAACAGATTGATTTTAGGATAAGCGCAGCTCCAAAGTAAACTTGGCTTGTTCCTTTTTCCAGGGTTGGGAAAGTTGAGGTTTTCAATCCCAGGAAAAATAACTGAAAATATTCACTAAAGGGAAGGTATTTTCTCAAGTGGAACAGGGATGGAGAAAGTAAGAGAAGCAGAGGGGATGAAGGAGTGAAGTGGCCATATGTTATCTGGCCATTCCAGGGGGAAGGACTGAGCTGGAGATCCTGAAGCAAAAACATTGGCTCAGAGAGCAAGTCATATCCGGGGCATCCAAAGCAGCACGGACAGCAGGGCAAAGGAGGTGATTCTCTCTCTACTTTGGTGAGACCCCACCTGCAGTGCTGCATCCAGCTTCAGTCTCCCAGCACAGGAAGGACATGAACCTGTTGGAGTGCATCCAACAGGAGGAGGCCATCMAGATGGTCAGAGGGATGGAGCACCTCTCCTATGAGACAAGGCTGAGAGAATTTAGATTGTTCAGCCTAGAAAAGAAAAGGCTTTGGGGTGACCTCATTGTGGCCTTCTACTATCTGAGGGGAGATCATTTACAGGAGCATGTAGTGACAGGACAAGGGGGAAYGGGTTTAAATTGAGAGCAGGTTTAGACAAGATGTTAGGAAAAAATCTTGACTGGGAGGGTGCTGAGGCCCTGGMACAAGTTGCCCAGAGAAGCTGTGGATGCCCCATCCCTGGAAGTGTTYGAGGCCAAGGTGGACAGGGCTCTGAGCAACCRGCTCTGGTGGAAGGTGTCCCTGCACATGGGATGGGGTTGGAACTGGATGATCTTTAAGGTCCCTTCCAACCGAAGCCATTCTATGATTATATGAACATGTTCCCCCTCCAAGTGAAGCACTGCGAGGGGGAGCAGCCGCCGCACCGCGGGGTCCGAGGGCAGCGCCCGCCGCACCGCGGCCCGGCCGAGCCTCTCGGCAGGGGCCTCATCGCCCCAGGCCGTGGCCAGCTCGGCGCTTCGCCCCCCTCACAGCGTCTGTCGGCTCCACCAGCCCAGCCCGGCCCAGGCAGCACCGCTCCGGCCTCGACGCCTGCAGCGACCCGGCCCGGCGCCATTTTAGGCCTCGGGGGCTCCCCCGGCGGGCTCTGCCCCGGGAGAGCCCCGGCCCCTCGCCGCGGTACTCACGGGCAGGGCGCGGCGGGCGCGCCGCAGGAGGAGGAGGAGGTGGAGGAGCAGCACCCCCGCGGCGCCCAGCGCCAGCAGCAGCCCCGCGCCGCGCCGCATGGCCGCAGCCTATCGCCGCCGCCGCTCCGGCCCTGCCCCCGGCCCGCCTCCCGCCGCGCCCGGCACCGCGGCCCCGGCCCAGCCTCATTCAAACGGCAGCAGCGCCCGGCTCCCGCCGGCTCCAGGTAACGCGCGGGTAGCGCGGGGCGGGCCGGGGTGGGTCGCGGCGGCCCCGCGGAGCTCTGGCAGCCGGCTCGCACGGTGACCTTGCCCGCGGGGGGCGCGGGCATCTCCTCTGCGCGGCCTCTCCGCAGCCGCCACAAGCGCGGGCGGCCGCGCCCCCCGGTGCCTCGGCCGGGCCGTGAGCGCGTTTGGGGCCGCGGCCGCCGCGTCCCGGAGAGGGGCCGGGCCGGGCCGGGCTGGCGGGACCTGCGACGGAGCTCCGGCCTCGCCCTGTSCCTGCAAACCTCACCAAAACCCGCGGGGACACCGGCCGTGCTCCCGAATTGGATCAAAGCACCGGGATTTCTGAGGATTAGCCGAGCCAGCGAGCCTCCTGAGCCCTGTCCGCTCCCTCCCTCCCCATCTCGGTGCCCACCGCTGCTCTTTCTGCGGTAATTTCACTGATTTCCAGCCCGGGCCTGGTTTCCAGCAGGCCCCGAAGCTGCCGCGGTGGCGGCCCAGCCTTCGGCAGAGATGCAAACCACCCCTAACAATTAGATACCGTTTCTCAGCTTCAATAAAAGGGATTGGGAGATGTTTTTTGCGCCTTGGGTTACTTTTATCCAAGATAAATATGATTTGAGTTGATTTTCCATACCAAAGTCTCGTTCTTGAGATGTTTTCACTCGRTATTGAGTTTATTGGTGGTTCCCTGTGCTTAGTTCAGCATCACCACCTACTTAATTACCAAAAAATGTATTTTTAACTGTGTGGCTGTACTAGCTATAAAGCAATGGATTGTTTTGGAAACATGTCACATAACATGTGACAGTCATAGCATCACCTGTGATGTGAAGTTATATTTTTGTTCAAAGTTATTTCATATAGCTCATTTGAGATAATATATTCCTTATGAGTACCTTGATTTTTACCTGTTTCAGGAAAAACAGTTAAAGATGCATTAAAGAAGAGAAATTGACATTTTCTTTAAATGTCTCCCTGCTTGGCAGTTTACTTATAATGCTTTTCCTTATTTAAAAGCATCTTGGCTGGCTCAAGGTTGAGCTATTTATCTCTGTGTGAGGGACTGCAAGGGGAGAAGATGAGTTCCTTTGGACTGTATTTTCCTGTTGAAATACATGGTGTCAGCATGTCTTACAAAATAATTGAGCAACTAAAACACAGGTGCTATCTTGTGTTGCAGAGCTAAGGAAGAATAGTTTTGCTTTTGGTAAAGTGTGGTAGTTGAAAACATGTTGGCCACCAAGCTGTCCCGCCCTCTCTTGAACTTCTCTGTGAAAGCCCTGAATTTCAAGGACCCAGGGAATGGCTTCAGGTAAGTAATTTGGTGGAAAAGAAGAAAGAGTGACATCTTGAGTAAAGCACATGTCAAAGACTCACTTGATTTCAGTGGGACAGTTTATTTACAGAGTCACAAGGTGGTTGAGGTTGGAAGGGATTTCTGAAGGTCATGTGGTCCAACCACCCTGCTAAAGCAGGGCCTCTCTGATCTGCTTGCCCAGAGTTCTGTCCTGGTGGCTTTTGAGTATCTCCAAGAATGGGTACTCTAGAACCTGCCTGGACAACCCGTGCCAGGGCTCAGTCACTGAGCTGAGCACAGCAGAGATGGACTCTATATGCAAGGAGGGGTTGACAACATGTTGGTTTGTTGTTTTTTTGCATTGCAGTTAAAAAGAACATTAATTCAGTATCCATCAAGAGGTTTTTTTGGAGTATCAGCAAGTAGGCCTTGCTTCAGTGCAAGAAACTGTCATATATTTCTGTGACTTCCTGTGATTAAAGAGGCAGCAAATCCCATGAAATGAGAAAGTTGAGAGGGAGGGTTTTACTGAGAAATGGAGGTGGGCTGAGTAATTAAGCGGTTCTTTTCTGCAAATGAACAGAAAATTGCCTATCTAATTCTAGCTCTGAAAAAAACCCCCAACATTTATATTGCTGTATGATTGAACCTCTTAGTCCAAATTCAGAGCAAGTTAGTTGAGTGCTTTCCCTGGCTCTGTTTTAGAGCAGGGTTCCCAAACAGCAGTGTGTGTGTACCACTAATTGTACATAGGCCATTTAGAAGGGGCTCATGGCCTGTTGAACAAGAGCTGCCACCTCCAGTGTTGCTCTGCTGCTGCTGATAGTGGTGTCCAGCATCATCACGGTCAAGGGTGGCTCTGGTAACTGGGTGTTGGAGATAGCTAGGCTKTTAAGAGATTTCCTGTGCAAACAGACATAGGTCTTTTATCTCCTGTTTGCTCCACATACACCAGAGTTCACCTGCAGGAATCTGCTGTGGCCTTAAAAATACAAATTAATGTTTTATTAACTTGAGGAAAGAATTTTCAGCATATTCTTGTTTTTTTTTCTTCCGTCTTCTGTTTTGCTTACTGTGTATTTGTGCTTTGTGTGTCTTGGACTCAGGGCAAACCTMTGTTGCATTTGCAAATCCCTACAAGTTGCTAAACCTGCAATGGAAATCCAGCTGTTCATTGAAAGGCAGTGCTGCCACTATACCAGTGTYTTAATGCACTGAAGCAGCATTTTTGTACTTGACTCCTCAAGCTGATGACTCCTTTTTTTGGTGAAACTGAACAAAAGGCAGTGCATGATTACAAGCACAAATACAATTTGAGGACCATCTATGCATTCTAAAGTCTCTGTTGTGGTCTCTAGAATTCAGTGATGCAGAACGACAAAAATGGCTTATGGTACATTAGTGTACCATGTGGAGGCTGACATCACTTCCTGGCTGTTCCTGCTGATGACTTTCCTGCTCAGCAGCAGCCAGCATCTGTTCTTCTTTTGCCATTGCCTTCAGATCAAGATAGGCAGAATGTCTAGTAGGTATTCTCTACAGATTACTGTGAATTGAGTGCAGCAAATMAGTGCTCTGCAGTGAAATAACAGGACCAAACATGACAGTGAAAAATAAAACCCAAGTTCATTCAACTAAGAAATGTTATGAACATTTCTGGGCACTTTAAGACACACCAAGAATCTTAGTGTTGAGGTAAAAGTTTCAATCCAGGATTGCAGGTCAGGAATGTTAACATACACTGACTGGGGACTGACCTTTGCAGCAATTAAGTTTGCTATAGCTATTTCAAGAGCTGATTTGGCTTGTGACACTCTTAAGTTAGAAAAACAGGTTAAGTGTTTCAGGAGGGTGTGAGTGAACACCATTGCCTGAATGTGTCATCTCCTTTCCCATCTGGTTCAAAGCTTCTGCCTTCACAGATTCCTTTGATTTCCTGAGATACAACTCAGGGGCCAGAGCATCTGCAAGTTGCTATGCAGCGTAGCACAGGTCACCCTGTGAGAGCCTGTGATGTCTGAGCTGGAGATAATTGTGAATGATTATGCAGATTTGCTTAGAAACTGAAAAGCAGCCTGGAAGATAAGCTCTGGGAAGGATAGATACTGTTGGAGGAGCCAGAGGGTAGATGAGAYACAGCAAGTCCAAGGGAAGGCCAAAAGCTCCTGGAGGGCAATGTCAGTGCCCAAAACAAACAAGAAAAAGCTGATAAAGTCCAGAGAGGTGACTGACAAGGACAGAGCTTGGGGTCACTGTGATTTGTTGTTCAGGCCCAGTTTTGATGAATGATGGCAAGACTTAAGACAGAGTGATGCTACTGGGTAACATAGCTTTTCTAAATGGAATCTCATTTCCTGGAAGGCATTGTTGCTTTGCTGGTTTGTCTTTGTGAATATGTTTTGTCTTCTGGGAGTCACACATACTRTGAGGAGGAGCTTCAGATCTGCATGGCAGGTATTGCTCAAAGACAGTGTTTCTTAGCTTAAAAAGGGGATGTAAAATCTAAGTGTATTTAATGGGTAGATGCTGCAGGGGAAGAAGTGTCATCCAGGATGAAATAAGGATGGAGCTGTGTGTAAAAGGAGTGAGACAAATCCAAGCAAATTCAGCCTCAGGCTGGGTGTCAGAGACAAAGCCACAGCAAAATACCTTCATCAGACAAATTAATAACWTCCCATACCCCAACTTTGTGCACATCTTAAGTGAGGGTGTTGTTGCTTTTGAAAATGCAAACACTGYGCTGCCCGTTTTGTGGGTGAAAGCAGCTCTGTGCCTCCAGACCAGGAGCTATTTTAGAATACTTTGTAATACCCAGACAGCTTCTGCAGCTGGAAATAGCATCAAGGTCTTTGGAGAAACAAATGTGTCATACTGTAGGAAACACACAGGCTCAGACTAAGGAGAAGTATAGACTAGATTCTGTCTTCCCAAAAGACAATCTACATCATGTATGTAGGCAGCACTACATTCCTTTTCATATGTGTRTTGCTGCAGCAGGGTATGGATAAGATATTCCACATCTGACTGTTCTGTTGGTTTGGGTTTTTTTAACAGGCCCGTGCAGAGATTTTCCCTCCCTCTCTTGTCCCCTTGTGGCAGCCGYTCTTATGCAAATGAAGTTGATCAGGTGAGTGTGACTGTGACTTCCAGGAGCTAGTACTGCTGAGCAGGGGTTTTAAAAATCCTTGAAGCCTGGTGATCAAACTCATCTCTCCAGTTTGCCAGAAAGACTGCAAGCTGGACCTCTTGAGCATGCTCCACATTCTTTCCTAGCACCGAGCTTCCATTGACGTAGCCCGGTATGTGCTGCTAAGCATGGAAATAAACAATCATACGAGTGGGTTTTTTCTATTTTTGGAACTCACTCAGCAGATTAAATGTTCCACCTTACAGTGGAGGGAATCTGCATGACAAATTCTTAATAAAGCACTCTTTCTGGAGAGTAGTTGTTTAAAGACATGTAAATAAATCAGTGTGTCCTCACCACTTCATCAAGAGAGTGGCCCTTTTTAGCAGTCCTCTCCTTGAAGATACTGACTTGCCAGGAGCAGTGCCAGGCAAAAGGGATGATGTTTTGTCATCTTATCTGTCTTGTGGCAGAACTCAGCACTGAAGCAGTGCTAGAGCGTGCACAACTTGCTTTATAACTCTGGAACAGAGTTTCAGAGGAATTCAGATGTGATCCTTGCATCACTGCTGGACTTCCAGTGAGAAGCCTTTGCAGCTTCCACCTTGATCAATCCTTGAGTATGCTGGGGAAGGCCAAATTTATAGCTTGTTAAAAGAGATGAGTTGGAGTGAGTTGCAGGCAATTATTATGTAATCACACCCACAGCAGCACCTGGGATGTGCAATTGTTGCTGTTGGGCTGTCTGATGCACCATTTTAGCTTGTTATTTAACTGCTTGTTATTTAACTGCTGCCTGTCTTTGGGTTAGAAAAAGAAATTTGGAGAGGGAAGGAGGTATACTTCCWTTTAAATTGTTAGTTGGAAAAATAGGAAGACCAAAAAAGCCCAACCAGACAAAAAGAGTGATRACCTACTGGTCCTAATTTCATATATTAACCCACTTGAGTCTTCTTCTTAGAACCCAGCTCTAGAAGGCTTAGACGCTAGAGAGAGAGAGATAAGTGAGCAGTCAGAAAGATTAAACTATATCCTTTCTTCAGTCAAACTGTCTTCTCCATGCCCTAAGGGCTACATGCACACTAGAGTGGACTCCTGCYTGCTTTGAACATATAGGAGCAGTTCCTGATGAAGGATAAATGTCTTGGGAACTGTCAGGTATATTTTCAGTTTTCGAGATGGATGTGAACTTCCAGAGCATGGTGGTTTGCTTGGTCTGTTTGCCTTGGAAGCCTGTTTGCCAGAGGTGCTGAACTCCTCCATGTTGGGAGGGCAGTGATCCTGCCTCTCTGGAGTGAACTCAGTATGAAAATGTCATTCCTTGTGTTCAGGAGGCACTGAGTGGCAGGAGGCAGTGAGTGTAGAGAACATCCCTGGAACACACTGCTCCTGGCCAAGGATGTGACTTTTTCTGTGTGCTGCAAATCACTGATATCAAATACTCAATTCCAGTGCATTTTGTTCTGGTTTGTTTTGCAGATTGGCAGCAGAGCTGTGCTTATAACAGGCTGTGACTCGGGATTTGGATTTGACTTAGCCAAGCACCTGCATGACAAAGGTTTCATTATTTATGCTGGCTGCCTGCAAAAGGTAGGGGAAACAAAAACTGTTCTTCACCTGTGGCGTGTGCAGTGACACATATCAACTCCAGTCTTCCCTCTCCACTCTCCACAGCTTTCTGCCAAGGAGAGGGTGGGTGGTTGGTACAGGGAAAGACATCGGGGCTTGAATTTCACAGAGCAGAACCAGGACTGAATGGTATCTAGGGAGGTTCTTATTTRTGTCACAACATTGTGGTCTGTTCCATGTCTGAAGAACTGGAATCCCAAATCTAATTTTATAGGCTTAACCATAAGCAAAGTTTGGTGTCAGGCTGTGGTCTGGATCTTTGGCCCTGCTCTCACTCTGTATTTATGCAGGGCTTATTTTGATTAACTTTGAAATACACCAAACCACCAGTGATTTTATAGCATGTGTTCTGAGCATATTTTTCTATATTCATGAGCACAGCCATGCCATGGTGTGTATTGGGGGTCTCCTGAAATAGTTGGGTGGGTGATAGAGTCCCACTAGTGCAAATCAGAGAAGAATCAGTCCACAAACAGCTCAGGGACACAGCCTTGATATGCTCTGAAGGAGATCTTGGTGTGGCAAAGCATTGATGGTCATGGAGAACAGGAGAGACTTTTAGTCTCTCTCTCCTTATGAAGCCCTGCACTTGTTTTAGCTGCATGGCCATTTCCTAACAGAAACAAACTTACCCCTCAGGATATCCTGGGGTGGGTCAGTTAGTTTGATCTAATCTTTTAGCTCACTCATCACTATAAACATAACTTGAATAGTGATACTATTTAAAGAGAATTTGCCAGGTATTCTTTATTGTTATTCGAATTTCTACTATTATTTTTTTGCATTATTACTAAGTTTCGCTTAAATTAGTAGTTTGTTTCTGCTGCATTTTTTCAAAATAGGTGTCTGTCTCGATAGCTCTGTCTTGTGTCCCAGTGTTGAATCAAAGATTTATTTGTTAACCTGGGCTCCCTCTACAGGCGTTACAGCAGAACAGGACACTTGGTACAAACTGCAGCCTTTTGAAAGGGCTCCAGACAGAGGGTAGATAAGTACTTTTTYGAGTGATGCTTCTACTCAGCTTTTGTAACTGAAGATCAACATTAGAGAATATAAGAACACTGCAAATTTAAAAAACACTGTTTAGAGTAGTAGCCTGCCTCTATGTTGACTGAAGTCAAAAACTTCAGAGTTGCAAAGTTACTTATGTGTTTCATTTCTTCTGTCTGAGCTGCTAAAAAGCTACAATTTCCAGTGGACATACCTAACAGTTACTGAAACCTCCCTTCTATTTTGGTTGTTTTTAGTACTTTTTCTACTTAATGCATGTTCATGGAAAATCTTGGCCTCTGACAATTTCGGCATAAGCTGACATGCAGCAGCATGCCAGAAGTCTTTTAGACTTTGATCAATATTTACTTCCTCACAGAAAAATCAGCAGAAAGCTTTGCAGTATCACTCTGTAATTAAATATTACTTCTTTAGCTGAACTCACACTCCATGTTCCAAAATCTGTGTGGCCATGCCAAGAACACTAACAGCAGTTGTCATCAGAAAACACTGGAAAATGCCAAAGCTCTTTCGTTAGCTGAGTGGTCTCCCATGTATCTTCAGGCCATTATACTTTTTGTAGAACAAAAACAACTCCAGGAGACTGAGCTGATTTTTCACTGTGCTACAGGCTTCTCTAGCAAGACCATAAGCARAATTCTGATCAGAGTATAATTATTGCTGGTGCTGATTTTAGCAGCAGAAAAAGCTTGATGTTTTTAGATGCTAGATAAAATGRAAGTAGAAATAAGGCACATAATCTTTGGCTTGGATATATTTGACCTAGCCCTGACCTAGAGGAAATGACTCTGAAACTTCAGTGTCACTTCCATGGGTTTGTTTTTCACAGCACACCTGCACATCAGGAGCAGACTGCTGCTCGGGGAGCCACTGTGTCCTCAGGGCATGCACAGTTCTTAGGAACGCCATATCCTTACTGCAGAATAAAAGTGCAGGAGTTTGTACTGAGCAGGGGGTGCTTGCTGGGTGCCTTGCCGCAGCAGATCCACCTCTGGCTGCTTTCTTGGTGGTTAAAGCAGTTTGTACCAGCTGACTTGGTACAGGACTCATGGTCAGATGGAGATGCTTGAGGGATGGTGTTCTGCAGGACCAGTCCTGTCTGCTCCCCTTCTTCCTAGGGCTGCAGGACTGTCCTGAATATTCTGTGACTGTCCTATGCACTCTTTTGCTTGATTTGATAGTTGGTTGGCATTTGATATTCTGCACAGCTCTTTAGCCAGATTGAAACCAGCACTTTCTTCCCCTCTAGGACAAGGGAGAGGGTGGCTCCAAGGAGCTGGATGCCATGAAGAGTGATCGAATGAGAACTGTGCAGCTCAACGTTTGCGACAGCAAAGAAATGGACCGGGCAGTGGAGCATGTGCAAGGCAGCCTCGAGGACCCAGAGAAAGGTGGGTGTGTGCAATGGGCCATGAGGCTGCAAAGGGACAGGAGCTTCCTTGGCTGGGCTCCCAGAGCATTGTCAGGGCGTATTTCAAAAGCTGAGCATGTGATTGAAGGACACAAATCTTTGAGGAGCAGCAGGGCAGAGCAAATGGCCTGTTTGAATATTGTACCATGTCAGAAAGGAGCTTCCCACTTCACATAGCATCTACAAAGAAAACTGCTTTGTTCTCCAGTAGCTTCTGGAGGGACACTGGCAAAAACCAGAGTGATGTTCAAGGCTCTGGGATTAGTACTTTGTTCCTGTGAACTGAAGTTCATTGTGACTCCCTTTGTGTCATAAATCCTGCCCCGTGCCCAAAGATTGGGAATTACAGATGGAAATGTGTCCCCCACTCTTTCAAAAGGCAAAGGAAATCGAGAGGTTTTCCRAAGAATTCCTCATGAAGCCAGCTGGGTATCATTAATGCTATTGTAGATACTACCACTTAGAGTTCAGGGGGTAGCTGTATTGATTTTCTTAGCCTGCCTACTTCATTTTACTGAGCAAATTCTGCTCCAGTGAAAATTGCCATTGCTCATACATTTCTGGAACCTTTCCACCCTTTAAAGTAYATTTTCCTCCTAAAGGATATCCACATTCAACAGAAGGTTGTTTTAAGCAGAACAACCAGTAATGTTTTGGTTTGGAATTTCTTTTGATTTTCTTTGTATTTAATTTTTCCATATGRATCTTCTATACAAGTTAAGTTTTCTAGCTCTGTATTCTCAAGCACAGGYCAGGATGAAGTTGCCTTTCTTGGGCTTCTTCTGATAACACAGATCTGGACACAGTCAGTCAACAGATAAAAGTGAGTTTTTCTGAATGACAGACAGAAGCCTTTCTCAGACCTTTCTCAGCATGTTTCCTGTACAATTAGAATATTATATGAAATTAGTTGATTTTATTTAAAATTSCTTTTTAATCTTTCTTTTTATTGCCAAATGAGTAGGTAGCTTCAGTTGTTGCCATTTTGGCTGCAGCAGAATAAAAGGGAGAGGCCATGGCATGCATGCTCACCCATGCCTACACCCTCCTTCCCAGCACTGCAGACACTCTAGTGCTTATGGTGACAGAAGGGATTTTACTTTGAAAGAATTATTCTTTTGTTTCTTACAAGGTCATTCCTATTCTTATTATTTGCATTATATATTTTGCTTCTTTTAAAAATTATGATGGATAAAAAAGAGTAGTAAAAAAAACCAGCTACTCAAGGCTGAAGTTCTCTGCTGGCTCAGAACTTCCTTGGAAGCCTCATTGACAGCACTTTGTGGCTGCAGTGTTGGATGATACAGGCAGATCTCCATGGTGGTTATATTTTCCCAGGAGACTGAAGTGCACTCTGGACTCTCTTCTATCTGRTCTTCACCATCACAAGTCATAATGAAAAGCTCTGTTGTGTGGTTCAATAACCTGTTAGCACAACTAATGATGCTTGATTCTGTCTTGTAGGGCTCTGGGGACTGGTTAACAATGCTGGGATCTCCACATTTGGGGAAGTTGAATTCACCAGCATGGACACCTACATGGARGTAGCTGAAGTGAACCTGTGGGGCACCGTGCGAACCACCAAGGCTTTCCTCCCACTCATCCGGAGGTCTAAGGGTGAGTGACAGAGCTCCTGACTGGCTCTCCCTGTAGCAGGCCCTTCATCCTGCCACATCTTGCTGTGTTAGAGGCCAGAAGGTCTATGGCACTTCTCTCTGCCCCATTGGCACCTTCCTGCCCTCAGAGATACAGTGTGGTCCCCAGCAGACACACAGATTGCCTCACCTCTCTGAGTTACACAGCAAGGCAGCAGGCCTGAAAACCAGTTCTTTCTCTTTCCCATATGTGCTGCCTTCTCCTGCAACATCCCACACAAGAWCTAATCCATTATATCTTCTTTTACCTGTTCAGAAACTGCAGCTCACAACAGTACCAGGAGCATCTCTCCCTGCTACATAAAAATCAGCTGTGGCAGGGTGGGCAGCAGCAGTGCAAAAAGCTTCTTGCAGGGAAGTTGTTATTTTGCACTGTACTCTGGGAGCCTGTGATGTAGGAAAAGAGGGGGCTKTACAGCAATGACATGCAGACCTAGAGCTTGCATGGGTCTCAGCATAAAGGGGCAAAAGCTTTCCTGTGCTAGGGCCTACTGCCTGACTAAATGAGAGAGTATTTTTCACTCTTGAGGCATCCACAGGCATTAACAATACTGCCCTGTGCTGCTGACCTGGGCTGGATATGGCCTGGTTAGCCCTTCTTCCACCATGGAAGGTTATTCACTTCTGAGGTCAAACTTTCTAACACAACTTAGCAATGAGCCCTGGTAGAAAGTGCAGAGAATTCCAACCTCTACCTAGACTACARCATCTACAGCCTCTTACCAGCATTTTCCCCAGCCCAAATGGTTGCTTCTGGCAGGGAGAAAGGCCTCTGTTCCTGGAGCCATAACCCAGTTGTCACATGGAAGAGCGCAGTGGACTTAAGCTGCTGTGCCCATTGCTGGTACTGGAACAATCTATTCCATTTTGAGTGAGCCACCACTGGCCTTTGCAAATAAACAAGCTCAGCTTTGGTGCCAGAGCCTTTCCTTGTTCCTGCTTTATTTGTCTGGGCTCAGTCCAAATTTCTGATGAGCAATCCTGTTTCCCCCTGTGCAGACTCTGTCAGGAGCACAAACCTGAAGGCCATTGCCTAAGCCAGCACTGCTGAGGCAGAGCCATGAGCAGGTCTGCCAGGCAGCGTGCCGTGGGGAGGTGGGTGGGTGCATGTTCAGGAGTGTGTTGGGTGGTGTGTGTCAGGTACCTGCTCCAGGCCAGGTACCACAGCTCAGCTGTGCTCTGCCCAGGTCGTGTGGTGAACATCAGCAGCATGATGGGGCGGATGGGCAGCCCCGCCCGCTCTCCCTACTGCATCACCAAGTTCGGCGTGGAGGCCTTCTCCGACTGCCTGCGCTACGAGATGCAGCCCCAGGGCGTCATGGTGAGCATCGTGGAGCCCGGCAACTTCATCGCGGGCACCAACCTGTACAGCCCCGAGCGCATCAAGGCCATCGCCGACAAGATGTGGGACGAGCTCCCCGAGATCGTGCGCAAGGACTACGGCCGCAAGTACTTYGACGAGCAGGTCAGCAAGATGGAGTCGTACTGCAACAGCGGCTCCAGGGACACGTCGCCCGTCATCGAGAGCGTGGCGCACGCGCTCACCTCCACGGCCCCCTACACCCGCTACCACCCCATGGATTACTACTGGTGGCTGCGCATGCAGATCATGACCCACATGCCCGCTGCCATCTCRGACCGGCTCTACGTCTACTGAGGCCTCACGCTCATAAGCTGTCCAGGTGGGAAAGCTGTTTTAAGGAGAGCTTTGTACACACTTCCCATTAGTCCTTTTTAAATTTTTCTAACCTCATTTCAGAGTACTGTATTTTAGCTCTAAAGGGTTCATTTAAATATCTGACATAACCTAAAAGGCAGTAATTTCAAGGGATGTTTCATAGGCAGGAATATGTTATGTTTGTGCAGGGATGATGATTGTTTTTGCTATTTATTTCATGTAATCCTTTCTTTTTTCACCTCAAATATGGARCTGTAATCATTATTTAAACTGCAATTGCTCTGAAGCTTTTTCAGAATAATTTCTGCTGATGGCCRAACACAATCTTCACAGTTCCTGCCTAGGATGCAGCCTCCACACCATAAAACAGAATCCCTCCATGCTCTAATGGCAAACCACTGCTTCCTCACGACAAAGAATGTCCAACTGACTTTTCCAGGCCTGGTCACAGTAGCCCAAGGCAGAGCAGAGACTTCTTTAAGTTGGGGATCAGAACTCAAAATGCTCAAGGTGCTGAAACTGAGCAACTGACCCCATCCTTTCTCTCTTAGAATTACACTGATGAAACCCTAGAGAAAAGGAACCAGTCTGCTTTTCTCGCATGCTTTCTTGCAAAGGAGTTCAGCGACCCAGGGACTCAACCTTGCAGACTTTCACCACAGGAGTTCCTTACTCATATGAGCATTCCCATAACTGTGAGCAGCTTTACGCACAGGACTGCAGGTGTCAGGATTGGCCTGCAGTGACATTTCCCTTCTCTTCACAGTATCTGAACATGAACTCCAGAGTTAGCTTGGAGAGGAGCTTCCCTTGAGCTCCATTGTGGAGCAGATGGAGCAGAGAGGGTTACAGTCACATCAGTGAATGCCCTTCTCTCCAGGGACCTCAGTTACAGCCAAGTATTTGTACAGCAGCTTGCACAGAAGGGCCTTAACCCTGACCAGGCCTCCAGTACTGCAGCACAGGTGATGATAACAATCATAACTTCCATTGAAGGAGTCACTGAGCTGAAATACTTGCCACATGACATAGATCTATCAGAACATCCATAACAATAATGTTAACTTTAGGAGCAGTCTCATTTCCATGATGGTTGTTTACATATCTGAGAAACATTTGTTTTGTACTTTTAGAAAAGAAAAGGAAAAAAAAAAAGAGCCTTTCATGAGGAATTCAGGAAGAGGAAATTTTTTTAAGCTTGAAAGGCAAAAATAAAAAGTAATTAATGACCATTTTTAGTGAAGTTGAAAAGAAAAGATTTCATGTGCTCTAGTAACATACTGTGACATGATCAAACTCCTTTGGCTTAATAAATGTATACATGAATGGTAACAAAATTCAGAGGCTCCCTCTCTTTATTTTTGAAATATATAAGGTGAAGGCTCATATTCTGTACTGGTGAGGCTCATGCCTTTTACACACACGCATCTTTCAGAGGCTCATTTGCAGTCTTGAGCCYTTCATGTCTGTACTGGGTATTGCAAGACTTATGTAGGAGTACCAGCTGTGTCCTGCATCTCGTGACAGAGATGCCTGGACTCTGTATTCACAGCTCTTAAACCTGCATTTGGAGYGGACTCTTGCAGATTACAAAGGATTATTATGGATTATTCCTAAGGGATCAGGAAAGGAAACTGAGCTCTGAAGAGGGGAGGGTAGTAGCAGTGATTCAGCAGGCTAGCACACAACAGGTCACTGACAGATCCCAAATAAAATCCAGGGAGAGACTGGCTGGTTTCCAGACCTTCCTGATTTTCTTCAGAAGTGGTAGCTGCATCTCGAGTAGGGCATATTGCCTTGTTTTCCAATACAAGGACTTCTCTAGGACAAAACATGAGTATGAACTACCCAGCAGGCACAAGGACTGAATTGCAAAGCAGAGCAAAACACCTGGATAACACTGTCTGTTGCAGATGACACAGCAGAGAGAGAAAAGCCTTTACAAGGGAAGTTCTTGTAGTCTAAAATTTAGCTTTTAAGATGCTAAGTAGCATAAAAAAATCATGTAATTCCACCTGGGATGCTAGCTCCCAATTTTACTGCTGGATTTTAATACAAATCAGTGGAGTTAGATATAGAGGTGTCCTGGTTTAGGGCAAATTTGGGAGGAAATTTCCAAAGGGGTCCCCCTAGAAGGCAGATTCAAGCAGCCCCTCCCCYAGTTGGTTCGGGGAARGATTTCCTTGGAGAAAAGTGGAAAAAACCTGTGTATTKAACAAGCAAAGTATTCACAAACTTTAAAAATGAATAATATTAAACAATAAAACCTCTCACTGTTCTGAAGAGATGGCAAATTCAGAAAGTCCTTCTTGTGGTGTGTAGCTTGGCTCACTCAGTCTCTTATCAATCCCTCCAGTGCTGGAATGCAGTGTCCCAGCCCCAGTGGGCCACAGGTGTGAGCTCCCAGTGTTTTTCTGGGGTTTCAGTCCAGAGCAGGGCCAATCAGTTCCAAGAAAAAGAAAAGCCACAGTCCAGGGAACTTCTCTGTCTCAGCTAGCTAAAAAAAAACCTAATTAAAAGCAAAGGAGAGCTCTCTCCCACTGTCCGTGCTGCTGACRACAGTCTGTGAAAAGAAATGCTGAGCACTCTTAGCTTTATGTTTTTGTATACAGCCACCTCAGACATTGCACCGCTTCTCCTTTTCCCCCTTTCACTCTCAGGTATAGTTTTAAATGTACAAAACTTATTTCTGGGCTAAACAGACCAATGRGGATACAATTCAGCATCATAAAGTCAGCCCAGGACAGGAGGAAACTGAGTGCGCAGCCAGGTTATCTCAGTTTAGCTCTGAGAGCTCGGGAGCAAACATAGCAGGTGTTCAACAGCACCATGTTCCTTCCCAGCCAGAGGGATAAAGCTGAGCAGGGATAACTGCACTCACATGTACATGGCATTTCTCCTGCAGGCTCCTGAACTCTCCCATGAGGTGGCCTCAGGGAGCTCTGGAGCTGTGCCACTGCGCCAGGGCTGGAGGAGATGTGACGGTCCCGCTGCCCTGCAGTGCAAGTCACAGGGAGCTGTGATGGGGAAGCAATGGCTGGGGTGCYCCTGTGCATCCACACCTGTTCCAACATTTCTGTGTGAGTTTTCCTGACTCTGGGAGAGGTTGGCGGCGGATTTGTGGTCAGGAGGGCAGCAAGCTGGCAAGGTTTCCTGCTGGGATCTTGGCAATCCCCTGATTTCAGGGTTTGCCCTGGGAAGCTCATTAAAGGCTAATCCCCTCTGGGTTTGCATGACTGTCCTTTTGACTCAGAGCCCTCGAGGTCTGCCTGCACGGTGCCACTGCAGCTCCTGGAATGGCTTCAGCCCAGGTTTATTTGAAAACTGAAAAGAACAAAAGAGGACTTGGCCAGGCACCTGGTCCTCTGTACTCTCAAGGCTGCCTCAGTGAGAGCTTCTGCTCCCTCAGGAGGAGCTGGGGAGCCTGGAGGGGTCAGTTTGTAGGGGTGCACACACCTGAGCTCCAGTCTGGTCCCAGCTGGCTGGAGAAAGGGCTCTCTCTTCCCAGATTTCTTGCCAAGTGAAGACCCTTGGTGATGATGCAACAGATCTCACTGTGCAGTATCCCTTAGGCAACCTAGAGTTAAAAATAACTTTGCTTTGRGTGGTGGGAAGTAGCAGGGATGGAGTTATTTCAACTACAGCTGTTACATCTTGTTCTGAGCCTTAATGTGGAAATCATGAAGTCCTACCCACTTTTTGCTCCTGGTGATGAGGGTAGTGAGTACCAGCATTTAGTGACTCCTTACTGCCACCTTATCAGGACAGAGTCCCAGTTAAACAGGAGATCATTTCACAGCCAGAAATTCACACATCTTCAGGAGACCTGCTCCCAGGCCCATGCCTCAGCCCYCACATCCTGGCAGAGGTCTGATCCAGGCTCCCTCTTGGGTCTCAGCTCTGTGGATGTGGCTGAGATTTACCCTGGAGTGGCAGTTTGGAAACAGGACAGCTCTGGAAACAGAAAAGAGGAAAGGATCACTCATGTTCAGGCATTGCTAAACAGCAGAGCACAGGATGTCTTCCCAGTTGAATTAAATATAACAATTATATAGGTCCTCAACTAAACATAAAAGTGGCTCAGTTGCTGAGCTACRAAGTCAAATCCCTGTCTGTTCTGAGGTTGGACTGAAGCCAAGGGGGTCTTGCTTCAAGGTGTCTGTGCAGCTGCTGGGACTTCAGGGGCTGTGGCTCTGAAAATAAAGTATCTCTCCAGAAAACAAGAAGGGAATTATAAGCATGGCTCACACATCTGATGTCCCTTCCCTGGGAAGGTACCACTCAGGATCACTGCTCTGGTTTCTCTCCCCTCTTTCCCAACAGTGATGTAGGGCTTGTTGTGCAGCCTCAGGGTGCTGTGGACTTAAACTGGCACTTCCCTGGACGAGAGGAATTGCTGGCCTGGTACCACCAAAGCAGTAAGCAAGGAGTCTTCCTCACTGAGCAGGAGTGCAAGAAACAGGGGATGCCAAGGCCARGACCAGCCTGTGCACCTGTCACAAGGATGGCCACCCTTTGCTTATCACCAGCCATCACCTGAACATCACAGCCCTCTCTGGGAGTGGGTGAAAGGGGTGCTGGCAGTGAGATGGGGCAGCACATCTCCTCTCTGTCAGCTGCAGGGACAGCCTGCCCAGAACAGGCTCAGCAGGGAGGGTGGTGATGGCAAGCACGGGATGCCAGCTTGGCCTCTGTTTCTGGGGACCTCCACCCCCACCATGCAGAGAGGGACATGCAGTGGCACAGATGCCATCCTGCAGCTCTCCTGCAACCAGTGAGGGACAGTGGAGGTGGTTGCCCATTTTCTACCTTCCAGAGGGTCTCAGGACCTCAGAGCTGCCTRAAAACCACAAATCAGGCTGTTCTGCTTCCACAGCCAGCAGGCAGCTCCCTGTGGTCTGTGGGGAGCACAGGGGTGAGGAGTCTGGATAAGGTGTAGGTTGTTATCTTAAAATAATTTTTGCTAACATAGTGTTTTGTTTGTGGTTATTTGAAGATGCCTTTTTGTCAGCATCTGTCCCTGATCACATATGAATATTTCTGACTTTCTGGAGCTCTGCCACCACAATGAACTGGAAGAGGGAGTGGACCTGGCTACAGCCTCCTCCAGTCATTCTCTCCCTCCCTTCCCTWGCACAAGGTTGTGCAATTATTTGTGTGATGTGGGACACCTTCAGCAGAAAAGCTTGGGAGCCCTGTGTCACCACCCACACGAGTCCTGGGGAAACAGAGCTCTCTCAAAGTGGGGGTGCCCTGGTTTCTCAGCCGTGCAGCAAGTGGGCCAGCCCACCCACAGACCACTCTGTGGTGCTAAGGAGCTGTGCCCTGGGAACTGCAGCCTCCCTGCAGCCACCCCAGGGAGTTGCAGGCCTTGCCAGGGACTTTGGCCATCCTCCCTCTGCTTGTCTGACAGGCTTCAGTGTGCTSATCCCTGGGGTGTTTGCTCCCCTCACTGCTTACCTCTCCATCAGCAAATGGGGCACTGAAGAGGGGGCTTGTCTTTCCCAACAATCTAGTCCCGTGACTTTAGTCTTTTATGTCCAAGGAGGGCATAGAAAACTAAAATCCCCCTCCTGATCTTGTGCAAGCATTCATCCTTGAGCTTTATTTTCCAGCCAGAGTAGCAAGTTGGGAAGCAACCGGAGCCTGCTCGCCTCCTCTCTGAATACCCACACACCAAAACCTCCAGAAAGCTCCTTGCTGGAGCTGGGGGTGAAAGTGTAAATGTTCCCATCCTCATTTCTTCCCCTGCTGTGAATGTCAGAGCAGTAGCCTAAAAATGCAGTAATATCTGGAGCAATCACTGTGGTGGTATTTCTGACTTTGCCTGGAGCAGGATGAACCATAAATCTTGTGAGATAACAAGTTGCCACAAAGACTTGCAGCCAGTTTTTCAGGCCTTAGGAGCCAGAGAATCCAAGCCAGCCCACCCACAGCTGGGCATTACAGCACAGAAAGCAGCAGCTTTCTGTCATATCCATGAAAGCAGGGTGAGTAYTTGGTGCTTCCCCTATCTGAGATCTTGAAGGTATTGTGGGAAAATYTACCAGGATCCAATCTACCACACACTGGAACTGGAGTATTTGTTGTCATGAGGCTTCAAGTGTGACTGGTCTAGAGGAGAGACCAGAAAAATTATAGATTGGTTAAGCAAAACTTTGGGTTATTCTTGATGTCTCATCTCTGAATCTGCACTGAGTTTAAAACTAAACATCTTACTCCCTGATGGGTCATCAGGACCTTGCTGGTGCCAGCTGTGGTTCCCCGCCCTGACCGTGGCTCAGGATCCCATTTCAGCCCTGCCTAGGGCTGTGCATTCCATCTGGAGTGAGGATGGAGGATGCTGGTCAGCCACTGGGCTGGCTCATCCCTACAATGCCTGCCTGACCCCTCTCTCCAATGGACAGAGCCCATGGTCCTGCTCAGGGTGAGAGCAGCGCTGTGGGGCAAGGGCTGATCTGCTCTGCTGGGGATGGCACTGCTCACACCCAGCCTGCTGTGCTTGGGAATGGTCCTGGTGCCACCAGGGGGTCAGCACCTCCCTCTTTGTCCTGCCTCTGCCTCTTGACCCTCCTGCTGCTTCTCCCAGTGGAGAGGTCCCTGCTGCTCCCCTGTAGCCTGTGGCTGTAGTGGATGTGGCTCTGGCTGGGTGCTGGCACACAGCAGAGGGTGCTGGATCAGCAGGAGCAGAGGGAGCTGCTTTCCTCTGGCTGGCAGTGCTTTCCCTGGAGCTCCTCTGGATGCCACCCTGCTCCYTGCCTCTCTGAGTCTGCTCTGTGGGGATCAGCTGTGCTTGGCAGAAACCTTTGCGGAGGAGGGAATCACCTTCCACCCCATGGAGACAGGGATTTGCATTCCCTTTGCTGACGTTTTGGGACAGCCCTACCTCTCTGTGATGTTATCAGGAGTTTCCTGTAGCACTGAGTCCCTCAGCAAGGAGYTCACCTGCTTGGAGCAGCCCTTCCCATGAGGAACACCACTGTAACCCTGAGTTCTGCTCAGGAGAGAGGGGGACAAACCCCAGCACAACCCAGCCCAGCCCGGCTTGGATTGATACTGCCTGGACAGCATTCCTAGGGATGCAACTCTTCCTCCTCATCCTTTGAGTCCTTCTGAACTCTTTCCTTGTTTCTCAGCTCCTGGGAGATCCCTTGGGCTAATTCTTAGCAAGATCAATGCACTTCCAGCTTTGTTGTAGGCACTAATGAGTGAGGGGCTGGGCAGGGTTGGTTGGGGTGGGAGGGCAGAAAGAGGCTCCCAGGCTTTCAAGAGTTTGGTAGATTTTATTTTCTGCTGTTATTTCTAAAAGCAGGTTTCCTGTGCAGACTTGGTGCTGTCAGATGTGGGTGGGTGTCCTGTGGGGCAGCAGGGGAAGCTGCAGGATGAGATGGGCACACAGGGATGTGGCAGGGGTGCCAGTGGGGGCAGTTGAGGAGGTTACAGGGATCCTGCCACAGGATGGGTGTGTGTCCCACTCTGGCTGCCACTGGAGGCCTGGGGGGGTGGTGGTTGGGAGGACAGACTGTCCTCAAGATGCTGGCCCTGAACTGACCCTTCTGGAGTCCTTCCTGCCACTTTCCATCAGGGCTGTGGCCCAGCTGGGTGTCCTGAGTGCTGGGTGGAGGTGAACAATCGTCCCCAGGCCCTGCAAATTCCCTTTCATTCCTGGCAGATGAGAACAAGGGGCGACACATCCGCAGAGAGGATTCAGTGCTGCCACAAAGCACACACAGAGCTGAGCCCTGCACCGGYGCTGCTGCCAGGCACAGGCTGGTACCACAGCACAGGGCTGAGCCCCAGGCACCGCCCTGAAAGGCCCTTTGTGGCCCTGGCTGCTGCACCCAGGGTCACAACCCCCCATCCCAGCCTCTCACTCATCGCTGCATCCTACACACAGATGCCTTTGTGACTTTGTGACCTGCTGCAGTTGTGCTCTGGTTTGCACCACAATGGAAACCCAGGCCAAAATCCATCAGAAATTCCTCTAAGTGGAGWGGGAAGCAGGAGCAACATGCAGGGCTCATGTGGCAGTGTCTGGGCTGTGATGCCCTCCCAGGCCATGTGTCCCATCCAAATGCCACATGTCCCACACGGCACTGAGGGTCACCAGCTCTGTTCCCAGCAAAGGCCCAGGCCAGAGCTTCTCACATGGCCTCAAGGTGTCTGTGCAGGAGCTGACCTGGCTCTGGGTGCCCTCTTGCACACAGCTCTGCCCAGCAGCACTGGGGCTCTGCTCTGCTGCCCTGTCCCTCCCTGGAATGGAGAGTTTGCTGGTGATGCTGCTCCTTGGGAGCAAATGGGGCTGTAGGTGGCCTAGGCTGGGGTCGGGGGTGTGGCCTGGCATGGACACAGGGCCACACCAGGGAGGCAGGAGTGGGCAAACGTCCTGGTGTCTGACAACAACATCAGGCACTTTTCTTTCCCGTTCCAAGGAAATGCTGGGGCCCTGGAGAACTGCATCTTCTGACTGCTGTTTCCCCTCTTGTGTAATTCTTTAAGAAAAACATTCAGGCATGCTAACTCCATCCCAGAAATTGAAAAAATGCACCAGAATTCCCAGCCCAGCTGGTAGCCAGATCTCTGAGGAGGCAGGACACATGACACAGCCTGGCATCTGCAGGGGATGCCCACCAGGCTGAGCTCCTGCTCCTGGAAAGCACCACTCTGGCACTGCCTCCCTCCCAGCCATGCAGATGGGACTGCCAGGATTGCTGAGATCTTTTAAAAGTGCTTTTTGACAGGATCCACTGTGGTTTGACACAGCAGAGAGAAAGGGAATCCACCAGGAGTTACCCAGTGCCCCGTGGATGCCTGTTAGACTGCAGTGAGTATGAAAGCAGATGAAATGTTTTCAGGGCTTGGCTGAAACGTTCTTTAGGCTCCACTCTCAGCGGYGCTTTGAGCTGAGCTGGCAGCTTTGATCCCTGGAGCAGCCGGGAGCACATGGGAGCTCCTGAGGCCCTGCAGCGGCGAGCAGAGGGCAGGCAGGGATTGTGCTCCGGCAGTGCTGCGTTAGCTCAGYCCCWGCTGCTGTGGGGGTTTCTGGCAGCACACAGGCAGAGCTGGGTTTYAGCCAGCTGGTGAGCAGAGGGCAGGCAGGGATTGTGCTMTGGCAGTGCTGCRTTAGCTCAGCCCCAGCTGCTGTGGGGGTTTCTGGCAGCACACAGGCAGAGCTGGGTTTTAGCCAGCTGGTAACTGGGGGGGATGTGTCTTCAGCTGTCCCTGGGCTGGTACACAWTGGAGCCCCCCAGCAGAATTTTTAAAACATCACATTCCTTAAAAGACATAAATTTGGAGAAGTGTGAGTGCCATCAGTGGCAGCACCTACTGAAGCGGCTGCAGCAGTCCCTGAGCACGCAGAGGGAAACGCAGGCGTGGCTCTTTGGAGATGCTCCTCCCAGCCTSGGGGTCTCCGCGGTCAGGACCAGCTGTGGGTCCCCCAGCAGGGGCTGTGACCCCTCTGACAGGCAGATCTGTCACCCTCCTGGCCTTTCAGCATCAGCCCTTTTGCAGCCTGATCACAGGCCTGGCTGGAAATGCAGACACATGGTTTTGGTGTGAGTCWCAGAGGGTTTGGTGGCTTTTCCCTCCTCGCAGCTCCCGGGATCAGCTCCTGGCCCCAGGGAGCAGATCTGCAGCCCTTCACTTGTGGAGAGAGGTTTGTAGGAGCGCTGAGCAGGCTCAGGGGAAGCAGCTAAGAGTGCCAAGTGTTATTCTGGAGCTCTTCCATCTTTTCTGGGCTAAGTGATCCCAGAGATGGGTGATGGGGAAGCTGGACTTCCCAGAGATCCTCAGTGAAGGRGGACCTGCTCCTGTGGGCCTGGACTTGGTGCCTGCCATGCTCCCTTTCCTATCCCTAAGGCAAGCAGAGCTTCTTGTCTTTCCTGGGAGCACAGAGACCTGCCCAACTTGCTGGTCTCTGCCAGCAGGAGTTCCTGATGTGCCTGGTTTGCAAGAAGGGGTAGGTTTTTAATTAAACTGAGTGTTACAGCTGGGGACACAGACAAGTGACAGACAGGAGAACCTTTCCCTGCCAGATGGGAACAGCAGCAGCATTTTTGGTGCAGTGTTGCTCCAGAGGTCACATAACATCTGGGAGGTGAGGGGRAGCCTGCCTGGGCTGCAGTCAAGGAGCACTTCAGGGAGGGAATTCTCATCAGTGTGACATAAACTGAGTGCTGCCTTCTATCTGATGTTCTGTGTGGGGAGGGCACAGAGCTGCACCAAGGTGGGGACCCACAGCTCAGCTGCTGGGAACAGGCACTGCCACCAGACGTGTCCTCTGCTCGCCCCTCCTAAACCATGACAGGCACATGCTTGAGCACCACGTGTCTCAGGGCTGTGATGGACCCTGCTGCTTCCAGAGGCAGCTGCTCCAGACAGGCTCTCACCTGGAGTTTGCTCAGGTGTGGCTGGGTCAGGGCCCTGCAGCGTTTGCAGCACCCTCCAGCTCTGCAGCAGGCAGTGACTGTGCAGGACCCAGACATCCCTCATCCTCTGATTTGTAACTCTCCTTGTCTTTCCTCTGCCCTCACCCTGTGTGAGCCTCCTCCCTGGGCTGCAGCTCGGGCATCTTGGGCTCTCCTGAGCTCCCTGCTCAGATTCCTGCCACCTTCACCAAGGCTTCTGCACATCCAAGGCTGTTCCCAGCCTTCAGAAATGCTGATAATGCCCCACTTACTACTCAAAGGCTTACAGAGCCTTGCAGCAGCTGTAAGTTTTGGGAGCTATCTTTTCTGTAGAACAAATGTTATTTTGTTTGTACTAGAAAAAAGTTGGAAAAACTGTCAATGAACAGCTTTGGGAACACATCCCAAAACAATATGAAGCATCTCAGGGTGTATATCCACAAGGGGCACCACCAGTGTCCTGCCTGAGAACSCACTGGCTCCAGCACCATGGTTTAAAACAGCCTCAGCATCAGTTCATAGCATCAACATAAGCCTCTGCTATAACAGCAGCCCTGTCATTTGTGCTCACTTATCAGTCTGTCTGCAATATCTCTAATCAATTACACCATTATTTATTGGTATAAAATTGGCTACCCAGAGCTACTGAAGGCTGCCCAGGGTCAGGAGGAACACGAACACCATTTTCTAACCCTGACTCTCTGAGGCTCCCCACAGTGAAGGCTGCCAGTACTATTTGCAGACATCACTGTGCAAGGGGAAGACAATTACTGCAGGAGAACCACTTCTCCTGGGTGAGTGATTCACCAGCCTGTGTGGGTGCCGTTAATCCCCATGGGAGCGGGGGCAGGCGGCCTCACAAACATGCTATTCCTGATGGAGCATTGCAGTGATGCTGGCAACGCCATAGACAAGTTCCCCCTGCTCTGGGGGAGCCTTTTCTTCCTCAGAAAATACTCAGAGAGGGTACAGGGCTGCTCTGCAGCTCATGGCACATTACTGGACCATGCTGTGGGCTTTTCCAGCGGCACCTGCCATCCTGCATGGGAATTCTTTCTTGCCTGGCAGAGCCTCTGCCACTGAGCTTTTCCCGGCAGCAGCAGCTGTGCTGTGCAGAGTGAGGTGGAAGCTCATCATATCCACTCAGCTTATAGGTGTTCAGGGAGCTCCTAGAGCCTCTGTGGTTCCCCATAGGAGTGATCACAGGCAACCTTCCTGGGCGGAGCACCTTGAGCCCTGCCCTCCCAGCAGCACAGTCTGTGTTGCAGCCCCTGGGACGGGGGGCACAGCTGGGCCCCCTGGGGATGCTCCTCTGTGCCCTTGCACCCTGGGGTGTCCTGGTTTTGGCAGCTGGGTCCTGCACCCCTCTGCACCAGCTGGTCTGACACACACAGCACTTGGCACGAGCCATGGAATAGTCAGTTTGTAATGGAAATGTTGCCTGCAGAACCCTCTCTGCTCCTCAGCAGCACCTGGAACCCCTGTGCCTTACGGTTTGTATGAAAGCATGGGTGATATCTAGGCACAAAAGGCATGATTGAAGATAGAATGATACACACAGGAACCTACACAGGACTGCAAGCTGAAGAGATTCTCCTTCCCAGCAAATGCTTGTACATGGGCTTTRCTGACTGCCTTTGCAGAGGGGAGGCTTGTAGGAAAAAAAATTATCTTCTTTTTCCCCAAGCTTAAAAAGCCTGATAAAAATCTGTGTTCATGTATTATTTATTGCCAGAAAATACTTGTCTGACAATTATAATCACTGCTAGTACCTCCAAWGTGTCTTAAAGCTTATTACCTGATCATTTTTGTTAGCAGTGAGATAATTCTTGCCTGAACAAATAATTATCCCATAGCAGCTTATAGCACCGGTGTGCAGCAGCCCTGTGTGCTCAGGAAASGGCATTTGCTGACTGTCCTGTGAGCCTCCCCAAGGCATGGCACGGACTGCAGAGCTGTGCTGTGGGCGGTGATGGAGGGGAGGAAACCTGGGGAGGAGCGGCTGTGGGACCTGGAGGCAAGCAGCAGTGCAGGAGAGACCCAAAATGAAGAGTTAAACCAGCGTGAATTCCTCTGCCACAGTGATCCACTCAGAGGATGATAAAGTGCCCATGGGCTGGTTTTTAGGGGTTCCCTGGCAGGGAGAGGAGGAGCTGCTGCCGCTCAGCACAGGGCAGAGAGGGCTGCACCCTCCTCACCCTATTGCAAGCGATGCTTTTGCTCACCTGAACCCTGAGCGGACCAGGCGCTCACACAATCCCTGAGCAGCTCCATCTCGGGGCTCCCTTGACAACGGCAAAGCCACAGGAAGGAGGATTTGCCCTCTAATTGCCTCTTGTTCCRAAAGGCAGCATGCTGTAAGATTCATTACCTCAGAGTAGTTTTAGCCCTCCTGTAAAACACATTTTGTGTCTAATCCCGGTAACACGTGGTCCCCGCCGCCAGCCCGGCAGCGCGCTCGCTGCCGATGAGTAACGAGAGAAGCCTCGCTGCGGCGGCGAGAGCCGCCCTGCTTGGCAGGCACATAGGCGCCCTGYTCCTGGAGACGTTTCCAGGCTGCTTTGAGCTCTCTTGAAGTCCCCAGCACTCGCTTTACAAAGCATCCCGCGGCAGGTGAGATGCGGCCGCTCCGGCTCCGTGGGAGGATGGATGTGCCCAGGGATGAGGGGCGAGCTGAGCCTGGGGTCCAGCCCAGAGGTGCACGCGGGGCTTGCAAACCTTTAGGCCTGCCCTCCAGAACGGGCTGTGAGAGCTGTGCCGCCCCGGGACACTGCACATTTCTCCTTGAGCCCGTTTAAACCTGTTTGAATTGGTCGGCGGAGCGGAGCATCCCTSAGGCTCGGGCGCTCTGCTGACCGCGGGTACAGGAAAACAAACACCTCCCTCTCTCCGCCGAGGGAAGGCRGAAGAAACGTCGCTGCTTAGGGGGAACCTTTGTTGAGCAAGGAAAGAGAAGCTCTCGTGCCCTGTATGGGTTTGCAAGGAGGAAGCCACCCCCGAGCGGCTGCAGAGCAGCAGAACCGGCGTGCCCGGGGCCGTGGCAGCAGCAGCTGCTGCGCTCTCTGCCCTGAGCCCCCGCTGCCTCCCGAGCCCTCCTCGCCTGCCCCGAGATGATCCCAGCCCAGAYTCCTCTTTAGTTCCCCGTTTGGTGTAGGGGAGGAGGTTCTGGCGTCCGCCTTTCGCTCCCGTCCCCGTTCCAGAATGAGTCACCGGGATGACGGAGCTCGGTGAGCAACAGGCGAGAGGCGAACTCGCCTTGTGACGGTGATTCATTCAGCCCTGCGGGGCGGTGGCAGCGTGAGCAGGGCCATTGTTTCTCCCCGCCAGCCGATGACAAAAGTGCTCTTGCCCCTCTCATTGTAGAGGAAGAGAAATGAACAAAGTGATGTGTGAACCAGTGACGAGTGATGTCCCTGCTCCCGGGAGCAGACTCCGGTTCTCAGCCTGCGCTGCACGCAGGGCACCTTGCTGTGCCCGCAGCCGCGGGGTCTCTGCCCCTCTCCTGCCGGGCTCTCTGCACCGTGGGGTCTCTGCCCCTCTCCTGCCGGGCTCTCTGCACCGTGGGGTCTCTGCCCCTCTCCTGCCGGGCTCTCTGCACCGTGGGGTCTCTGCCCCTCTCCTGCCGGGCTCTCTGCACCGTGGGGTCTCTGCCCCTCTCCTGCCGGGCTCTCTGCACCGTGGGGTCTCTGCCCCTCTCCTGCCAGGGTCGCTGTCGCTGCCCTGCCGGTGCCAGGAGCAGCTCAAGGCGCACACGGGCTGGGGCTGGCCCGGGCTCAGAAGGGGCAGGGCTGGCTCGCTCCGTGCGGGCACACGGAGGCAGTGCCACGCCAGCCRCTCCTGCGGAGCCATCAGTGAGTCCCTGCAGCTGCGTGTGTCACCCAGCGCCCTGGGGACACGCCCAGGGTCCCCTTCACGCAGGGGTTTGGCCACGGCACAGCCACGCCCTGMGAACGGGGGCTGGGGTTTGGGCAGYTCTGCAGAATRCAGAATCACTGAAGYCTGCTAAAACCCCAGTGCTGTGACCAACAGGGAGTGGTTATCCTCTGCCTCTTGTCTAAYGAGGTTTGAAGGCATCTGGTGAAACTAGCAGAAATGTGTTCACAACAAATGAGGAAAAACTAAAACTTAACAAAGTTTGTATTTAAGTTGTTGTCTGTTGCGTGGCAGAGAGGCCATGAAAATTGTACAAGGATTTAAAAAGTGATTCATTGTATTAAGAGAAAATAATATGTGGTGCTCACTACTTCAACTACAACCCCTCARTGAGGAATTCCTTGAGCCAAGTGTCAGTAGATGTGGGGATAAGATGCAGGGGTCATGTTTGCAAGCTCCCCTAGACATTTACCCTCCCCTTGGCWCACGCTGGGGAGAGGTTCTGCCAGTCTGACTCACTGTTTCCACATACCTTTGACCAACATGTGTGTGAAATTTATAGGTTCTTGCATAAGTTATATGGGGACTTTAAACAAATGCTCCAAAATCTGGCATGGCAAAATTAATATGAAGCTGAACTTGAAAACCATAAATAATCTTTTACTGACTTTAGCATTTTCTTCTCCCAGTTATTTACATTTTGCTCATTTTGTACTTGCAATTTAGATGAAGCCCATGGAGCTGCATGTCAGATTAATGCATGACTGATAGCAGCTTCAGGATATTCAGACAGCAGCAATATGTGTATCATCGACAGTGAATATTCATAGGGATAGATCAGCTTGGAGGATTAAAAGCCACATCCTAGAGGGGTGAATATAATGAGAACAGGAGTAATCAAGTAAATGAAGCAGAAAAGGTGAAGTTTTATTGGCTTTTTATAGTCACTGTTACAGAGTCTCCTTCAGTCCCTAATTACTGCTGCTGGAAGATAACAGCTATTACAGATCCTGGGCTCTTTGAAGTCCTGAACAATAGAGCACAGGAGGTGCTGCAGGACCTTTCTCATCTTCTCCCTAGTCTACAGCACCCCTGGGTCATGCAAAGTTCTGATGGCTGTCCCCACCAGCAGCGCTCCCAGTCACCTTTGATCGCAACAGCTTCAAGGAAAAGGCTTTATTTTGGTGGAATAAAAATAATTGCCTGATCATATCAGAACAACCCTGAGGAAGGCAGTGTCTGTGTCTGCCTGGGCAGGGAGAAGATGCAGACCGTTTTGGGCAGTGCTGAGGTCTCAGCAGGGAACCTCCCCCCCTCCTGACCACCTGGTTCAGCCCGGTGACAGCAGCACCCCAAGTTTGCCTGGGCCACGACTGTGTATGAAATAAAGCATCAGGCTCATTGTCAGATCCAGCAGGCACAGTGAGGTGCAGAGTGCACACAGGGTCAGCACTTATCTCTCAATTAAATTTGCAATCTAAAGATTAAAACCAAAATGGCTCTTTAATWCAAGGGTGTTTTCCATAATTTCTAGGGACTTACACATTCCTCCTGTACACAACAAGAGCCATGGATATGTTTATATTTCTCCATAAGATAAAAGCACCTTTTAACTGTTCACATGTGGTTTTGCTCTAGTTTCACACCATTAAGATGTTAGAACACACAGCCCTGTTTCCACACACCACATGGGCACAAGCGGGTGTTTGGATGCCTTGTCCACYGCCAGCTGATTTCATCTGTTTTGTCTAGGGCTTGCAGCATCAGTGATAAATTATTCACTCTGAGCATGGGGATTTTATGCTTTCCATGTGCAGAAGCCATGGGAAGGATGGAGCTCTCCCTTCCTATGTACCTGGCACCTGCCAGGTGCTGCTCAGGACTTTCTGMAGCATTTTTGCACAACCCTTTTTCAAGTCCAGGAGCCAGCACAAGTGATTTTGCAGATGGAGAGGTTGCTTTGGTCTCTTTACAGGTGTTCTCTGAATTATGCAGTTCTGAAAGGGAAGGCAAAACCATCCTCTCCTTGGATCACAGAAAAGAGGTCAGGAGGAAATTCGTGGATCTTCCAATCTGATTGCTCGTCATCTCAAGCAACCAGATGATGTAAACACCTTTATAAACAGTGGGGCTGCACTCCTCTTGCGTAGAAGCTGCTGCAGACACTCACTGTTCTGATGGATAGAAACTGTGTTTTAGAAAAAAAAGTACCCAAAATACAGCCCAAGCTTTAATTGTGGCCAGCTGATACCAATTTGTTCCTGTGGCAGCACCAGCCTAGGCAGCTGCTCTCAATCCCAGCTCATCAGGTTCCTGTTACTATATAATCGCTTCTTCTCTCCTCTGYTTTTTTATAAGTGAGGGTATGAGATTAGTGGGGTTTTCTCTGGACTCCTGCTTTGCTGGCTGTGTGTCAGTGTGGTGGGCTGACAGCAGCATCATGYCATGCTGTAAGTACCACGGGAGAGGGCTCTGTAGCAGCTGGGGTGGCTGTGTGTAATGGGGATGTGGYAAAACTTTCTGCCTCCAGAACCAGTGCTTTGTGGCAACCAGGGTAAGGCTGTCCTTCAAACAGTACCAAGACAGATCTCCTGCACGAGAAAATTCATTTTAGACCTTGTTATTTGATTTATCACCTCTTATGTCCGGGGCAATGGTAGAAGGCAATTAAACCCCAGTCTTGCTTTCAACTTCAGTAGATTTTGGGTTGTCCTCTGATGTTGCAAGAGCTCTGAAATAAGCTCTCTGGCTCTCTAGAAAGTATCTTCCCTGCTCCACATTTAGGGAGGGSTTTGGCTGTTTCATGCTGTGAGTGTTACCTGCTTCCTCATGGTCTCCTAAACCAAGCCATGAGCTGGGAGATTGTACACCTCTGCCTCCTCTGTGTTCATCCCGAAAGCTTTGTGAGGCTGAAGGGCTCAGCTCCTTCCCAGGMCAGGGCTGCCTCTCCCAGCAGTGCTGGTGAAGCCCCTGTGTCCCGGGGAGCTCAGCACAGGGACTGCAGCCCCCATACTGTTCATGTGCTTTTGTGGAACGTGCAGCTGCAGGCTGGGGGCAGAGCTGTGCTCCAGTGCCAGGGTTGTYGCCCTTCCCTGAGCCTCTTCTGCACCTCCCTGGGCCAGCAGGGGCTCATCCTGCCCTGCCCAACCCCGTGTGCCTCCCTGGCCTCCTCCAGTCCCTGTACTGGGGCTGCCTCTGGGGCAGCTCTGCCCAGCCCTGCTGGGGTTAGGGAGGTGCAAAACAACCCAGCCATGGGAGGTACCAATCCCCAGCCACATAGCCACAGATCTTGGGAACTTCAGTATAATGCAAGCTTTTTGTTGGAAGACGCTCATCTTCCACTATCCTGACTTTATCCYGTGTTTTAGCTAATGATGTTTTCCCAGCCCTCTGATGGGATGCATGTTCATGTTTCTGCTGGAAATCTTTGCTGTTTSACTTGTGATTCAATGTTCTGGTTTTTAGCTGTCCAGAACAGCTGCTGTTTGGCCTTCCCTGCTCTAGCAAGCTGAACTACAGAGCTTTCCTTCTGCCTCCTGTGAGATCATCTTGCTCGACAGCCTGCGCTGTTTCCTACACATACCGCTGTTGTTTTAGAGAAAAAGTAATTTAAAATGCTTCCTTCTCAGGGACTTGRAAGACTTCTACTTCTGCCCCAGCATCAGTGTGGCACAGGCTCGCTTTTTTCCTTGCTCTCGCTCACTTGCATGCCCCAAACTCCTGGTGTTAGTTACTGATTAGCTGTCGCTCCCCACTGCTCCACCTCTCCATCTGGCCCTGGGCTGAGCAGCTTCTCAGGGCTCCCTCCCCCAGGAGCTGGGGGAAGCTGTGTGGATTTTCTTGTGCTACCAGCGAGTCTGTTTTGCTCTGTGTGTGGTTCAGCCTTACCGGGGCTGTGCAGCACAGAGCTGCTTGGCTGCTGCTGCGAGCTGTCCCTGTGGTCTGGAGCTGCCTGCCATTCTGCTGTGTAAGAGGTTTCCTCACATCCTGAACTTCCCCTGAATTACTCTGAGTTTTCCCTGCTCCTGTTGCTTTGCCAGGAGCCTCCCTTGCCCGGGAAAGCAAGAGGCTTCCCCCTTGTCSCAGGAAGCAGGAGAGTGGCGGCCCAGCCCTGCGCCGGGCCTGGCTGCGGCCTGTGAATGAGCCGGATAAGGCAGCTCCGGGGGGAGATTCGCTGGGAGCGCGCGAGTCAGGAGCTGTGGGAAGGGCTCTGGGCTGGGATATGTTTCATTGCTGGCCGCCCCTTTGGCAGCCCACACCAGCGAGCGTTCCCTTTTTAAAGCCTTTTACTCAAAAGCTCTAGGTCATTGTGATTTCTCTGCACTCCGTGGACTTGTTTCAGTTTCTGGTGAGGTGTAGCAGGCTGGTTTTCCTGAGGGTTTGAAAGCTTTCAGATGTTGCAAGTGCTGCTGCTGCCCAGGTGGGAAGCGCTGCTCCGTGTTGGTGAGGGGGAGCACTGCCCCAGCTCTGGGGCTCCATCAGAAGTCTGGCTCACAGGAACATGCCAGGCTGACTGCAAGAAGGATGGGAGGACAGAACTGGGGTTCAAAATAATGACAAATTGGAGAATTCTGCAAATCTACMCTGCATATCAATGGACTTGTGAAARCATCCACTTTATTCAGATTTTGCTGATGTAAGGTGCTGTCAAATGACTTTCTCTTTCTCTCTGCAGTCCTGTATTGCTGTAGGTGCTGTCCTGCAAGCAGAGAACCTGTCCCTGATGGCAGCACAAGAGCTCRCTCGAGGGTATATGGTAGTGGGTGGCTTGCTGTGCGACCACCTTCAGCTGTGACAGGTGCTACCCTCTGCACAATGTTTTGTTTTGTTCTTTTTCCTGCTCTGGTGAAGAACCTGGTGTGTTCTGATACTCTTTTGGCTTTGTTACAGCTCTCACCCTTCAGAATGCTCTKTTACTTTCAGGTAAACCATCACCTCCCAGCCCAGTTAATCAGACTCTCATTAGCTTTGGTCCCCTGCTGCTTTTTCCCACTCTGCTGCTTTAATCCTGCTCTGATCTGACGAGCAAGGCACGTGGAAACATTGGTAGGCTATGCTCTGGAAATAGTTCTGCCCTTTAAAGCCCTTGGTCGTGTTTTTGTCTTTGGTCCCGAAATCTTTCCATCCTGACCACTGTAACCTGCCACCAGAAACCTTCCCATGGAAACCATTGGTGCTGACACCCTCCACAACCTGTGCTGGGATCCCAGGGRAAATCCACATTATTTTGGCTGCAGCCAAGATGCAGGGGAGTTGTTTAGTGCGAGGCAAACCCGTGCCATGTGTGCCAGGGGCTCCTCAGCACCCTTCTGGCAGCTCARACCTTGGCTCCTGGCGAGCACCAGCTCATGGCCAGAGCAGAGGGTGGCAGAGCATCCCAGGTGGGGCTGGGGGGCAGCAGGAGAGGCAGCTTCCCTGCAGGAGTGCTGGGCTGGGGCCCTCAGGGGAGCAGCCTGGGGAGGAGGGAGGGCTGAGTGGAGCATTGAATAGAAGCTTAGACTTTACAGGGTTTTAGGATTTTGCAGCTCTGATATTCAGAGAGAAGTGTTCATTCACTGGATATCTTAAAGCTATTGAGAAAAAGAAATATTATATGGAGTGCTGCTTTGCTTGAAGAAGTATTGATGTAATAGTGACAAAATTGCTCTAGCATCAGCTGACATATGCTAGTTAAAAATCAATGACGTGGAGAATCCAGTGCTGGTGCCTCTGTCACATGTGGCATCCTGTTCCTGCACATTCATTTTTTTTCATGCTTCTGAGTTTTCATTCTCTTCAGTATCTGATGTGTGATGTAGGAGAGAAGGGGGAGAGATGAATAAATCAGAATAATGAGCAAGAAACTTCTCTCTACTTGCAGTTCAGAGTTTTGAACAGCCTTTTTGATGAAACCCAGAATGAATGCTAGTTGTCAGCAAGGAACAGACAATTACAAAATATTCTTTCCACAGGAAAGGGCCTTGCAGCCTGAGGCAATATTTCCACAGTTTTCCAATGTCTCTGGTCACTTATAACAGGTTTTTCTGTTTTATGCAGCTGTGGTCTGGCATGCTGTATGACAGGGAAAATTTTCATCTTATGGTTTGCAGACACTGGATTATTWAATAAGTCCTGTGCAGACAGAATAATGGCTGCCTGTGGGGTTTTTCTGGTTTGGCTTTTTTTTTTCTTCCCTTCCCTGAGTTGGAAGAATTTATTTCTCAGAACAGCTCTGAATGTCTTTCCCTTCTCTAAATGCAGGATTTTTCTGTCCTCTCTGGTGTGTGAAAACATGCAAAGRGTTGTTCCACCTCCACTCCTAGCATGCAGGGCAGGGTGGAAAGGCTCCTGGATTTTGACTTCTGCAGAGACTATATAACTAACTCCTCTAGTCCTTTTTTGTGCCTATTGCTGCCTGGGACATTTACTTACTTTGCTCATGTCCTAAAAGCAGCCCTGCAGAAGGTGGGCTTCTTGTGCTGCTGGCATGAAGAGCAAACAGCTGCTGCTTTCTTGTCCTGGTGCGGGAGCAGGATGGGGCTGCTCCAGCAGAGCCCAGGAGCTGTGTTCAGAGCTGRTGCTGGCAGTGTGCACTGTAAGGTGCAGGCCTGGGACTTCTGCTTCCTAACACTGAGACTGTTTTTACAACTTGATGAACAGAGCTAACTCTCCTTCTCAGTGCTACAGCCAGCAGAAYGCAGATGGATGCAGCCTGGCCATGGCCTGGTAGGTATGGGCAGGGCAGGTGTGAGTTGTACAACACCAGCCTGCACTGACAATGTTCTTGTGGGGTGTAACTGCAGCCTCAGAAAATGCCTTATCCTACCAAGAAAGAGCCCTAGGCAGTAATGCAGACATAACAGGTCTGTATTGATCCATAAAGAGGGAGCTCACCTGCCAACAGGCTGGGTTTAGCTTGTGCTTTGCCATGGCAGGTATTTGCTCCTGATATTTCCCTCCYTCCTGTCTGGTTCCTGGATCCCACCCCAAAGTTACACAGATGAAATAGCTCAAAAGACTTGTGTGAAAGAAAAATCCAAGGAATGAATAAGGTAGCAKGAACTCCACTTAATCTTTGTCCTAGAGTATTTCTTAGGAGAGACTCTCATGGATTCATAAACTCACAGAACAGCCCTGGGTGTCCCTGGGGCTGGTGTCCGTCTCTAGAGCTGGTTTGAGCCATTTCCCAGGCACTGACCCTCTCCAGGGCCTTGTGTCTTTGCCAGCAGGTTTGGGTTTGAATGGAGGCAGCCCCTACCATCCCTCTCCAGTGCCATATTAATATACAGTGACTGGCAAAACTGTGCATTAATAGCACTGAAAATTCAAGGCAAAACATCCAGAAGGGTGTCCAGTTCCACCTGGTACTGGAAAAGGAGTTTTTAAATAAACGTCAGTGCTGCTTGTCTGGAGTGAAAAAAGAGCAAGTTAATTATTCCTYGCTTGACACAGAACTGGTTTTGCGTGATTTGCAGATTCTGATCCTTGTCTCCTTAATCAGCCTCTTTTCTCTCTCACCACCCACACAAAGCTTCTCTTTCTACCTCCTTCTAGTTCCTGCGTGATTGCACTCGTTATTGCCCCCATTCATGGTGCCAGGCTCGCAGCACTGGCAGCAGCCCTGGGGGAGCATCCCCAAATCCAGGGGCTGGCCTGACTTGCTGCACGGCCACAGGCACTGCTGGGCAGCAGGACCTGTCCTTCCATCAGCACAGCAACGCTGAGGGCTCTGCAGGCAGCACAGCTGTATGGCCATGGACAGGCAAAAAATAAAGGTGACTGASTTGCAGTCCAGAAGGTTCTGTTCAAACCTAACCCTGGAAAACCTGTCTGACTCCAATAGGGACTTACTTGTGTGAAAATTCCTTACAACACCTCAGTTACTCCTCTGTGTGTTCATACCTGGAAGAATGGGATGGTTTCTGTATAGATGTGCAAAGGCACAGCAGCAATATGAGTAAGAATAAGATAATATTGTATATGTGGATTTTTGCTGATTTTTTTCAGCCAGAGGTTATACTACTGGCTATGGCTTGGGTAACCCAGAAAAAAGCCCTTGCTGTGGATTGTGAAAACTCATTTTTCATGAAGAAGCCCTATCGGAGATTTCCGAGATAATTCTACAGCTACTTTCTGTACTCAGAACAGCTGAGTAAACCTGTTTTAGCCACAATATAAAGCAGTTCAGCAAATGCATGTCATCTGGAAAACAGTTTTAAGATGTGGGATCATGAGGCCAAATTCCAGGAGTAGGAATGCTGATGGTCTTGTAGCAGGACATTTTGTTGGAAGATCTGTCCCCACGTCTTTGCTTCCTGAAAAGAGATGTGATGCTTATGGATTTACAATAAAGGAAAACCTTGTTCAGATGCTCTGACTCTTTAGAAGAAACCCTTCTAATCTGGCAGTCAGATGGGAAGGGGGCTGAGGTGGGCAGTAAGCACCCAAGTGATGCTGCTGTAGGAGTGCAGGTGAAAAATCTGCTGCTGCTCTTGGCCCTGGAGAGCCAAGGCTGGATGGGGGAGATGTTTCATGTGAAAAAAGATGAGGTTATGCTGACTGTGGGGTGAAGCAAAGTCTTGACTCAGATTTATCTGGTTGGAAACTCTGCCAGTTGGCACCATCTCCTAACCTGGGTCCCCAGCTAGCTTCGTATACCCACTTGGTAGTCTCAAAAAGCATCCACCTTCAGAGATGATAAACCTTCAGCTCCTGCTGGCTTTAAAYGTGGTTGTTTTGAGGGTTTTTTTACTGCTTGGTACACTGACTCATATTTCAAGTATTATTAGCATGTACTTAAAGGATGTTTTCTRGGTTCTACTTTTAAAATCTGTCCCACTGAACCAGTATGATCCTGTTGTGTTTTTTAAAGTCAACTGGTAGAAAAGTTTTTGCATGTGCTCATGATGTCCTTGGTTTTTCTTTGTGTTTCTGGTAGGAGGAAGCTTTGGGTGATTGAACTCAAAGCTGTTTCTCTACCTGTTCCCTTCTTCTSTAGATGACAGACCAGAATCAGGTTGTACTGATTATGCCAAGGAATTGCTGCTTCAGACAAAAATTAAAAAGAGAATTGGGGATAAAACTTGAAGTTATTAATGTRAATTTACATATGAAAACTTGTTTTTAATAACTTTCCACATCACAAAAATTTTTAACTGGAGAAATAGGTCACTTGAAAAAATCATCTATTTGAATATTTTTCTGGTTCTTCAGGAGGGTTTGACACTGTGCAAATATTTCAATGTTAATTCAGCTGGCACTGCAGTGAGTTATAACCATTGCTGAAGTATATGCACGAGAAGGGAAGCAGAAGAACAAAGATGCTTTGAGGTATGCAATTYTGTGAACACAATTACTAGAGGAGACATGAATATAAAGCTAAACTTCTCTATTAGAATGAGTGTTTACTATTTCTCAAGATTGTTCTTTTACCAAAAAGAACAACCATGCTTCATTTTGCTGCCCAGATGTTTCCAGAGGTCTCTGTTGAGGTCATTCCTGCTGAGTGCAAGGCAGGTGCTGCAGGGAATTAATGGGCAGCAGAACAGAGAAATGCTGGTGTGCTTGCAGGGGAGGATGACGACCCAGGACAAACCCTTGCTGTGCCCCAAATGCTGCACGTGCATCTCCCTACTGGCTCCTGAAAAGAAYAGCAAATTATCCTCTTCTCAGAAGTGTTTATGTGATTGCTACTCTAAGTGAAAGAAATCTCATCATGGATTTAGAACCAAAATTGTAATTTCCAGTTTGCCCCTGCTCTAGCCTTCTGTGAGAAAAGTTCAGGCCTGTTTGGGGAGCAGGGGACCAGAGTGCTTTGGTTTCTGTCTGTTGCTGCAATAATGCTCTTCTTCCCCTCCTCCAATCCTGTCCCCAGGGAGTCCAGATGGAGCAGGTGCGACCCTCCAACCCTTGATCCATGACAGGCAACAACAAGTACACTACAGAAATGCAGAGAGGATGTATTTTTTCCCTGTGGAAGCCTTTTGACGTGCCTGAGCTCCCCTCTGCCTTTCCAAGGACTGCTCTGCAGGGTGGGTGCTGCTCTGCAGGAATGGCTGGGACAGGGGTGTCTCTCCTCTGATATGTCCCTGGGTGTCCAGCTGCCACTTTATCAACACTGGTTGTAGTGTCCCCGTTGGKTTCCTCTGATCCCTGCTGCAACCTTTCCAAAATTGCTGTTTGGCAGTTTCCCTGTGACTGTGAAGGATGGAGACTGCTAACCTGCAGGAACTGGGGCTTTACCAAGGGACAGGATTTGGGCGGTAGAAAAGTTGTTCCAGATTGCTGGGTTTATRGACTGTGAGCAGCATTCATTTATGGATTTTGCTGTGGCTTCATTCTTTTCCTGGGAGAGCTGAAGTTGAGTGGAGTCACGGGCATGGAGAGCTCTGGCAGATGTTGAGAGCTTTGGGGGACACAGCTTGAACTGAAGGGCTGGAATAACTGAGGGTCAAGTGCCACAGGCACATACAGGTGGTGACCAGAGCCTCCTCTGCTGAGCTGCCCCACTGCAAGGGCAAAATGTCCTGGTGCTCAGACCCTGTGGGTAACCTCTCACCAGCTTCATGAGCCGAGTGCAGCCTCTCCATTTATGTCCTGGGCCTTCAAGAGCTGAAGAAACCTTGTGTGGGCAGCACCAGGGAAGGCTGGGGAAAGCTCAGCTCTCCTCCCTGGGCATGGTGGTGGTGCCAGTATTGCTACCCAGGCTGGCTGGGAGCTTGCTGAGCTGCAGACACTGAGAACTCATCGTTGTAGGAGCAGTGCAGGAGTTCTTTGCCRCCTTGACAAAAGCCACACTGGCTGAGCAGTACTTGGTGTTCTTGTGGCTGTCTAATAGAGCAGAGGTGCTGRTTTTTTCACTGTTATTACTAGCAGTGAATTGTAGTGCTCAGCCTCTGAAAGGACCAGTGTTGGTGGAGCAAAAACCCAATGGGTTGATGCTCCTGCTCTCACTGTGGCACTGCTGGGGTGGCTGTGGGACCATGTGGGGACACCCAGAATGGCCCTGCTTAGATCAAATCCCTTTCTGAATATTGTTTGGTTTTTTGGTAGAACTGTGCTTTTCTGCTCATTTCTGTAATTCCGAATTGCAAAGGCACAGTCATGACTGACTGCACTTCTAAATATTGTGATAGTAAAAGTCTTTTCTGCTGCTGGCCTGACACAAAGCACTGCACCACTAGCAGGCAGCAGCAGCTTAAAATGAGCTCTGCAGGCTCTCAGGGACAAGGTGATGGCTCCAAAGGGGATGTAGCTTTAGGATGAGGGCTGGACAGCCTCTGTGACCTCATTAGTTAAATAGTGATGGGCAAATGGTTGGTGAATTCCTGCAGCAAGCTGTGAGGGCAAAGGACTGGGTGGGTAAATGTGTTGGGAAGTCTGGTCTCTGAAGGAGACACAGAGATCTCTGCACAGTTCCCACAGTTGTTTYAGACCAAGGATTTTTAATTTTCTGTCTATGCAATTAGCCTTGCTGTGAAGCCTCAGCAATAGATATTTTACCACGTCCCTTAGGAACATTAGTTCATTAGTTAATTAGTTTACAATTTTAATTAAAATTGTGCTGCCTAATTTCTTTGAACTGTACTGACTTCAGTGGCTTGGTGCCATTGTCTCACAGAACAGAGGGACACACCTGATGCTGGCTGGCTCTCACCATGGCTGTGTGCAGTCCTCAAGGAAAACCAGGAGGTCCAGGCACTTTTGGTGCTTTCAGGCCCTGGTGTTTCTGGGAACAGTTCCCTGATGCATGCTCATTTCACCTTCTGCACCCAGCCAAGGCACCTCTGGGTCCCATTGCTTTTCCCACCCTTGCTGAAGAAGTCATGCACTTCCTCAGTGCTGCAGARCTCTGGGCATGTCTCCAGTGGTGAGGAGACAGGGTAGAGATGCAAGAGGCAGAATGACAGGCTGGGTTTGTTAAATTTCACTGCATGTTRCTGGCTGTGGAGATGGCAGAGAAAAAGAACACGTGGGTAGAGAGCCCCCTCTCCACCTGAATTGGCAGTGCCTGGCTGGTACTCAGCCACATCAGCCACAGCCTTTGCTGGAGATCAACAGGGCAAAGATGTATTAAGTGCTCTGCAGAGCCTGAACAATGTAATTACCCTCCAAGTGAGGCAAGAGTTTGTGCCAAGAGATTTTTATCTTCCATGAATGAGCTGGAGGGTGAAGGGCTCCTGGCCCTTATGAAAGGCAGGAAACTCCAACTCTCCAACTACTGTTTTATGAGCCAAGAGACTTGACCACCATGAAGCAATGTCTGTGTCATTAACTTGGCCAGACAGACAGAATATGTCAGGACCAGGGTGGTGACTAATGCTGCTTGAAATGCTCCTGAATTACTCTGAGCTGCTGCTCMTGGAGCACCGGCTGTCACCAAGGGTCTGTCCTGCAGCACCCGAGCGCCTCTGCCAGCTCCAGCTCTCCCTGGCAGCGCTGCAGGTGCTGTGGCCGTACAGGCAGCTTGGCACAGTCTGAAGTGGAGCTCCACAGGAGAGAGAAGCAGGCAGCAGGAGAGGAGTGGTGTTTCTAGGGAGAGGGAGGACTTTGCTGCTGGTGTCTGACTGCGCCCATTATCCTGCCCTGTCTGCTGCTCCTCACAAGTGAATCCCTTTTGATCTGGAAACGAGTTTGGCTTCTTGCCCTGCTGTCCCAGTGCTGGGAGGGCTGCTGCACCCCAGCCAGCCTGGCTGCTGCTGCTCCTGGTGGCTGAACTGTTTCCTCTCTGGTGTGTTCTACAGAGGAAGGAGGTCTCTCTTGTTGTCTTTTGCAGACCTATCCAGCCATTTGTTCCTTGCTAGAGCAGGCTGGTTTCCTGCTGGTGTGCTCTTTCATGTCTGTTGAAAGTGACCCAGCTCTGCTGAATGTGGGCAGCAAGAGCAAGCTTCTCTTGTGCCAGAGAGACAAACCACGTATCAGACTGGACAGCAGACCCTTATGGACCTGTGACAGTGATTCCTCTGCAGGCTCATCCTGCCTCTCTCAACACTTGTTTCTGTTTGCTCCCTTGTAGCCAGTTCATTTCTGTTCTTTGTGTTTTAGCAGAAGCATCTTCAGTTTGTTAATCCTGCTTTGATGGCATGTCAGCTGCTTCTCTGAAGTCCAAAGGGATGAGCTCCAAGTCTTCATTTGACTTTCAAAGGAAGAAAGAACAAAGTCTGACAAAATTCCTCTTTGCAAAGTCCACATTTATTGCTACTGTGTTCTTTATTATCTTGTACTATTTCAAAATTTGTTTTACGATCTGGCTTTCTACTGCAGTTAAACTACCAAGCTTCAACCTTTCCTTATCACTTCTCCTTTCTTAAGATCAGATATTATTTTGCATTTCCCTAATGGCATCCCAATGTCCCAGATGTGCTCAAACCCTGCTTTCTGCAGCCTCTTATGTCAGTCCACTCCAGTAAGCAAAACTATGATTCTTTTCCCCTGAAAATGGGCTGAAAAATGGTGAATTAGTGTTTATCACATTATCCATCTTGCTTCCTACATCGTATCCAACATTATTGGTTCTATATTKAAAAGTAAGGCAAAGAGTTAACTTGGCTTGGGGCCATCCTGAGATTAGCATTTACCCCATTTTCTCTGTAGAAAGACCCTCCCTCCTCCTTCCTTTGATCTACTTTTTCTCATGTAGCTGACTAAACTTGTCTGTTTGTGTGTTACCTCCTGTGAGGTGTCATTTGGTCTGAGGATTGCCGGAGGTGATAGCCAGATGCTTTTGACCTGCCCTGTGTATTGGTGCCTTTGCTCTTATTCCCTATTCCAYTGGAATTTCTGCATGCTCCAACTGCTCTTCTGAGGGGGTTAAGTGTGCCTTTGGCTGCTGTGCTGCTTCAGATCCTTTACCTCTTTTGCATGAGATACAAGTACCACAGCAGCTGAATAGCTTTTCTTCCACTTTTGGTCTTGAATTCCTCAGCTTAGCTGATCTCTCATTTCCTAGAGATGATCAATTTGCCTTTTGGAATTGGGGATTTGGGACCATATTTCTTAGAGGTTTRTTGTAAATTAGTATGTGCTCAATTGATGATAATTTATTGTTATCCACAGCGTTTTCACAAGCTCTGCCAGTGTGTGCTGGAGCACACATCACCATGTGTATCTCTGAAGGGTTCCTTATATCCCATGGCACTGCAGTCTCCTGTTTTTGTGTCTCTCTGCACTCCCTTYCCTCTGTAATCATCCTCCCTTTGTCTCTGCTTCAGAGGCAGATAAATCTCTGCTCTCCTGCTCACTGGCTGGTGACTGCTTAAGTCCTTGGCTCTCCTGCCTCCATCAGCCCTGCCCCTTCAGCCAGGGCTCAGCAGTTCATGGTCCAGCAGCTGGGAGCGAAGCTTGAGGAGGAAAAGGCCCATTCATGCGGATCAGGTGATGGGGCACTCCTGCAAAGCCTTGCCTGCAGAACAAAGCAGTTTTGGGGCTTGCCAAGTTGCCTCTAAGGATGTAAAAACCACCTCCTGTGTGATTCCTTCCCTTGACAGAGGGAATTGAAGCCTCCCCTCACAGCCATGTGGTATCTGTGATTATGTGGGCACTGTCCAACCTTAGTGGCTGCTGTGTCCTTGGAGGAGCTGGCAGGGAGGATCACAGCTGGTTTTAGCCTCCTCTCTGTCAGCTTTAGCCAAAAATTAATAGCACACCAGCTACCTCGGACCCGGACAGCTGAAGCCTTCCCTTGTTGCAGTTTGCAGACATTCACATTCTGGTTAATGGCATAATTGAGATGTTTCCAGTGATTTAAAAGACTTCTGACTAAGCTCTTGGCATAAAGAGGAAAAAGTGAAAGCGAGAGTCAGGGGGAATCAAGAATTCAACAGAAGCCTTTGAACAGCTTTTGATTTACATATGAATGACATTGATCTGCAAAGGGAATTGTGTCCAGTCATCCCCAACAGAGGCGCCAGGCAGGAGCTGGTTCCATGCTGGGAGTCTCCCCCAGTTCCTACTAGGATTATTTTCTCCACCCTGCTTTTGTGACTGTGCACTTCTGCCTATTCACCCAGGATCCCACACAGATATGAACTCGCTGATCTCAGGGGCAGTGAACCAGAGTCCAGAGTGACTGTGGTGTGTGGAGCAGGGATAGATGCGCAGTCCTGGAGGTCTGGGAGGTGTCACATGCTGATACAGGAGCAGAGTCAGCAAGCAAGGTGTTAAAGTGCCTGTGCTGGTGGTRGGACAGCCCGGCAGGGACATCTGCCCTGCTGCCAGGCACTGCCTCTGGGCTGGCTGCTGACCCTGTGACTTGCGTCAGCTCCTTGCGTGGCTTCTTGTCGGTTCTGCTCCTGCAGGTGCTGGGGATGAAGGGCTCTGTGGGTTTTTATTTAGAGGCTTCTTGTCGGTTCTGCTCCTGCAGGTGCTGGGGATGAAGGGCTCTGTGGGTTTTTACTTGGAGGAGGCACTRRGGCATAAYGTGCAGCCCATAAACTGCTTAGAAGCCTCTAAGCTTTACTTACCGCTCCTGCTGGGGTAACCAGCGTCATGTGCCAATCTGACTAATGCTTTTTAAAATGCAGTAGATTAAAGGTGAATGTGTTGTTTTGGATTTAGCATTGGAATGACAGCATTTCTCACTGCTGCTCACATACAGCTCGGCAGGGAGGATGAGCACTTCCTCTTCCWGAGCTCTGCCACTCATCCCTGAATGTGACAACAGCAGTTCGGTGATTTCATCCCTGCCCTTTTCACACACATCCATAAAACACACCTGCACGCTGTCACCCCTGCTTCATGTGAGAATATAGTAGCAATGTTGAATTTTGATATCTAGATAGTCTGGTTTTTTGTATTTCTGGTTTTATTCTGAATGTCAGCCTACAGAGGTTGATGATCCATCCCTACAGGGGTTCTGCAGCTGCACACCCTCACTCCCAGCTGCAGTAATGTTAGCAATGACTGTAACCGAGGATGAAACTGTACTTTAATTCCCACTGGAGCTGTGCAAACCTTGTTAGTATCTGAGTGTCACTCCAGATCTCTCTGATTGTGTAGAAGGTAGCAATCAGTGCTTTCAGAATACATCAGGACCCTTCCTACTCACTTGGCTTCTTTCCTGTCTGGTTGCTGTTCCCTGTGTTTTACTGCTTCAAAACTTACCTTTTCCAATTGCTCTAAGATATTTTCAGTACAATAGCTTTCAACTGAACAAGGCTTTGATTTGGGATTTCTTGCTTTGGTTGCATGGRAAAGAGGGGAGGTATTTTTACTTATGAGCCCTCTTCTCTCTGTGCCTGCAATATTCTGCAGGACACCTCATTCCTGTCTTGCTGGAGCTGGTTTAGACCAACCTTACATTCACAGCAATTTATATTTAATCTGCTGTCCAGATCTGGTGCTTCTGAGCCACTTCAGTCCACGCGCCTCCTTCTCCTTCCTATTTTGGGCTCCTGGGTGCTTTGACGCTTCCTCTGTGTGGCTCAGCCTTCCAAGCTTCAGCTTTGTGAAATCCCCAAGACAGGCAGCTTATGTCACCATCATCCATCAGGGACAGCCACAAAGAAATCTGCAGATCAGTAGAGCTGCTCTTGCTCGCATTCCTCTGGAAGGGACAGTGTAAGTTTAGGGAGAAAGCAGGCATGCTGCAGAGCTGTATGTGTGATGTAATGACATCTGAATCATAGAAAATAATGTAAAACTCATTTGCTGCAAACYCCACCTTTGAGTATATGAGTGTTATATAAAGCAGTCATTTATTGTGGTGTTAGGATAAGGTACTGCCAGTCATCCTGTACAGATGTGATAGTTCTTCTCTCAGCAATAGGAAATGTCTCTGTTCACAAGATGAGGTGAAAGAGAACTTGTCCAGCTTACCTGAGCATATGTCCAGGGTATCAAAACCCACAGACAATGTACGTCTCCTGCCCTGCTTTGGTGCAGCCTGGATTTATCCCATTCCCCTTCTTTGTCCTTCTGGCAGAGCTACTGGAGGCTCTAGGTCAGGAGTTGCAGCTCTTTCTCTTGCTCTGAGAGAATTTTGAAGGGTGTCACCTGRAAGGTTGTTTTGCATAGAGGCTGGAAACTTTTGTCCAGCTACAAATGAACTGTCCCTGCCCTGGAGAAAACCTGGGGCACTGTGTCCAGGTCTTGGTCATGCACCCAGTGGAGCCTGGCAAGCGGCTCTGCTGCTGTCCCTGTATGTCGGCCCTGCCAACATACAGGGACAGGACTGCTCCTGCAGGAAGGTGAGACAGCCCAGAGGTTCAGCTGCACCATGGCCTCCTCCTCCTCCTGCTGAGAGCAGGGCACAGTACAGCAGCTCCTCTGCCTGCGCTGCCCGGAGCAGCAGGGACCTGGCCCTTGGGAGAGCAAGCTGCCYCTGCAGGAGATCTGCTGGAGTGTGACACCTCCTGTTTCTGATCAAGTAGCTGTTATCTGTCTCTCCAACCCTCCTGGCCCTTACCAGGTGTGCATCCTATTTGTTTCTTSAACAGCTCCATCCCATGCTGTTCAATAATGTGAGAATTTTGTGCTTGAGGAGCTGGATGCAGCAACGGCTGTTGTCCTGTGTTGCAAATTAACAAGATTGCACTGGGTTTGTAATCAACAGCAATTAACTTGCCACAGAGGTTGCAAGAGAAATCTTTTGCCCACATCACAGGCTCCTCTGATCTTTTTCACAGTACCCAAAGCCACAGTAGCAATGTCTTAGACACACAGGGCTCTTTTCTGTGCGGCAGCAGGGCTTGGGGTRTCTGCAGGGCTCTGTCCCCCAAGCCAAAGCCACCACTGGGAGAGCAGAGGAGGACAGCCCAGGGGTCCTGGTGTCCCACAGAAAGCTGCTCTGTGTGCTGCCACCCGTGCACACCCTGTGCCAGCCTGACCAGCTGCAAGGTGGGTGCTCCTGGGCTGCTCCCAGCAGAGTGAGGTGCAGGCAGCCTGAATCGCCACAGATCCCACAGGGAGCWTCACAGCCTGGCCACTGCCTTTCTACCCCAACCTGGCACTTCTCTCACTTTTCCTCATGATGGAAAGAGCACCTGGATGCACCTAGAGCACCTGAGCCTCCATCCAGGGACCTACTAAACTTCAGTTGAATTTTCTCTTAAAACAGTCTGGCATCCCTTCTGAGCCTCCGCTTCTGYCCTTCCTGGGCTGTGCTGCTGTAGTGAAACCCCTCCAGCTGACCCCCATTGCACTGGGGAGGTCTCTGACCCCTGGGATGCCAGGTTCTGCTTAGGCAATGTGGCACTCCTGGAGCAGAGCTCAGTGCTCTGCCCTTCCAGTGGAGGCAGGGATCCAGCTGCCCAGCCAGCTGCTTGTGCACATAATTGCAGTATCAGTGAGATAGAATTAGATTACATTTATTTAATGATCAGTTATGTTCAAGCTCTTACACAGACATCTTTACTATGTTAAATTCAAATTAATTAATTGCTTAWTCTGGGAAAAGATTAACATCTAAAAGCTACACGAGACTTTCAGGGCTTGTCTATTTAGTAGTGCTTGACTTGCTTCTGCAAGGCTTGATCTTGCCAAGTCAAGRATGAAGCATAAAGTGCATTCACTACAAGTGAACTGGATGTAGCACCTGAGCTTGTAYTCACTTCACACACTGCTGGTAATTRCCTGCTTTGTTTTTGCTGGTGTGCCTGAAGTGTCCTGGATGTAAACTGGCCCAGATGGTGGATGACAGGGGCATCTGTGATGTGCCAGAGAAGGGCAGCCAGGAGGCAGTTCCTTTTGGGACTGGACAAGGGGTAATACAGGGCATAGCATTTCTTTCTCACACCAGAAGTGCTTCTGCCAATGAGTGTTTCCCTCATCTCTCCCTGCCCACTGCTGAGACAGGTCATGTCCAAGCAGATCTGTGAGAAAATGTCTCCATCTTTGCCTTAATTGTCCTGAAATGTCAAGGTGTTAAGGTGCCAGTTAGTTGTCCAGATAGCTGGAAGAGAGACCCCCTAATCCACGTTCTCTACACCCCCTAGCTAAAAGATGCTCTGAGAGAGTCCTGCCAGTGCAGTACCAGCAATGTGTCTCAGAGTAGAGAATGCTGCTCCTGCAGGGCCCAGCAGGACATAGTGGATAGGCTTCTAAACCAGGCTCTGAGCATGGGGCTCACTACTCAGTGTCTGTACTTTCTGAACAGCTTCTGGAAGTAGATTTTCATGGTTGATCACAGTTTCTGTAGCCTGTTCTCCCTCTCTGCTGTCTTCCTGCCTGTTCCCATATCAGCATAGATATTCTGACAGCCCAGAGACTGGTGCTGTATTTCTGTCATTCCAGTTTTCCCCATGTATTATTAGATCAAGATGGTTGTCTCTTTTACTTCACTGAAGCTGCTATAATGTAAAAGCAGTACTCACCTCCTCTACAYTTGTTTATCAGGAATATTCTCACCCCAGAACAGAGTATAACTTTATGCTCTCTGTGTTTCCTCCCCGTTGGTGAGAAGAGGTTTTCCACTTTGAAAGCCACAGAGATGGATGTRCCCTGGGTCAAAGGCACAGACTGATCTTCTCTTTAGCACTGATCTCAAAAAGCAATTTGCATCCCTCCACAGGCTTTTCCCAAGCTTTTCATGCTTCCAGGTAGAACAGGCCCCGTGTTTTGTGGGAGTTTTCTTTGGAGAGGGACTCCAAGGRCCTGTGCTGTGCAGGGAAGGTGTGACCCCAGCTCTGCAGCAGATCAGGTTTGCTGTGAGCATCAGTAAGGATGTCCCATCTCCTGGCACTCAGTGCTATTAGATCCAAAGCAGGATGCAAGCCCCTTGTCCCCAGATACCTTWGGGTGACAAAATAAACATGAATTCATTCTGGCTTTCTCACCTCTCTCCTGCTCATGTCAGAGGTGAGACTGAAGCTGTATGAGCAAATGCACCATGTCCACCACATTCTGTGTTGCATTGAAACTGACTGTTAACTCGAAATATTCTCCTTTTGAGTGTCATAACAGTAGCTGCTATTTAACCCCTCCTTTTCAGTTTCTTTTTGGGCTCCAGAATGGGGGAAGAATTTGCTCTAGGAAGAACAAAGGGAAAAATATCCACTCTTAGATTTTCTTTTGCCTGGCTGGAAATGAATGACAGGCTGCAGCTGTCAATATGACACTMACACACACTCTGAAACACACTCAGACACACTTCTACACAATCACACACAGACACACTCTCATACACACACATTCACATTTTTGGTTGTCAAGGGTCTGCCCTGCTCATGCTCCTTGTGTAAAGCCACAAAATCTCACAAAGTCTCTGTTTCACCTCCTTGTTCCTCTCCCCTGAAGGGAAACAGCCTTGTAAATTCTTGTGGCTCTTGGGAGAGGTGGGAGGTGGGTACTGACCTCCCTGGGGGTGTAGCTGTTTTCATACTTTGCTCACCCTCAGCAGAGAGTGGGTCTGTGCTGCGCAGTGCCAGGAAGGGACAACTGCAGCAYGTCCCTTCTTGGGCTGGAGGAGTTCACCTGAACACTCAGTTGCAGAGTTTCACAGCACGTTTAGACCCAGCTAAGCAGGTACAGCTCCTTTGGCTCTGTGGGGTGGGTGTCTTGCTCTGGTTCCAAGCTCGGCTGTGCATTTTTAAACATTATTAGAGTTCAGATGAAATTGCTTCCAGCTGCTTTCACAAAGCCTAAATATTGCCAGGGTCCCATATAATGCTCCTTTCCTGCCAGATTGTGGCCTCCTATAGAGAGGTCTTCAAAGACCAGTTTCAACAAAATCAAATTATTTTGGAATATAATTGCCTCTCACCCCCTTAAATTTCATTGTGTTCTAAAGAGTTTCCTGTAAGTAGATCCCACTCTTTAAAGGAGCCATGCCATTCTGCAGTGCTGGTGGGAGCCAGCCCTCCCCAGGCTCCCCTGCATTAGCAATTCTTGCACAGACAGTGCCTAAGTAGCTTGTTATGTGATAAAACATCACTTTTTTTTCTCCCCAGCACTGCTTGTGCTGATATTCAGCTCCTGCAGGAAACCATATGGCTCCCAGAGTCCTTCCCACATACCTGGAGTGCCCACGCACTCCATGAGTCACATTCACTGTTTGGATGCCCCTTGAGTCATCTGAAAATCTGTGAAATTTCCACCTCTCTTTCCCATGCAATCTCTTAAGAACTTTAGACAGTTATGTATGAGGATTTACATATGTATCTTTTTTTCCCAGTCTGTTTTTAGTTTCATGGGTGGTAATACAGTGACACTTCTTGTTTTGGAGGAAATTGAATCTTGATGAGAGCAGAGCACTGGCTGCAGCTGTCTGGGGATGGGACTAAACTGAAAATGTGAGGCCCTTTTGAAAGAAGGGCTTTAGGAGCAGGAAGTCCAGCACTCTTGGSCTTCCACCCTATTTTCTGCTCTGCCAGGGCCATACCTGGTCACTGCTGACCTTGGGGTGTTTCTGTGTCCAAGGGCAGCTGCAGTGCTGCCTCCAGTGGGATGGGAGGACCTTGGGGCCCCTGACAGGACTTAGCAGCACTGAGGAATGGCACAGATGGAGCACACTTGGGTCTCTCAGGGGGTTCTGGGGGCTGACCCAGGGCAGCAGGGCTCGGGGTAGATGTCTGCCTTCATGCTCCTTCAGCTCCTCAGCTGCAGGGACTCCAGCCTCAGACAAGTCTATCTGCCCTTTATCAATCTCCTGACAAGATAATTTTGCTGCCTCAGGGCAGCACAGGTGATATGCAAACTTTGCCTGTTGCTCTTGCAGACAAAAGGAGAGAAAAGACAGTTCTTTCTCTTTCCTCTGTGATGGGCCAGCCCTGAAGATGCATTATAACCCAAATTAAAAACAGCAGCCCCAAGGCTTGCTGCAGCAGCATGGAATGATGCAACCAGCCTGCCAGAAACAGCTCCTTTTGCAGCTGTAGCCCAAATGCAGGCAGTGTTGGGTGTTTAACAGAATAGTCTCACAAGCATTTGAAGGGGAAGGAATGTGTAGATTGGCTGTTCTGCCATGGAGTGTGTGAGCTGACTCTTGGCACTAAAACCATCTATGTCTCCTCATAAGCATTCTGCAAACAAGTGATGATTCTGTGGCTTTGTAGAGCRAGAAAAATTGCCAGAGGTAGCTATGAGTGTTTTGTACAGCTGGAAGCAGCAGTGTGAGTTTATAGAGAACTTCTTGTAATTTACCTGAGTAAAATTGCCAATAATGTTCATTAGAGCAAACAATCAATCAGGACACTTCCCCCTCTGTGAGAGAGTGTGCTGCTTTATACACCCACCCCAAAATGCTGCTCAGCACAGGCAGGGATGTTCCTGTTTCTGTTGAGAAGCGTGTGTGACCTGGAAAGCTGCAAACAAAAGCACTGCTAATTTATACCCCTCCCACCCTTCATTCTGACTGGTACTGTTTAAAAAAAATCACTGTAGAATAACAAAAGAACCCCGTGATGTTTTCAAAATAGTAAACCTGGATAACTTGCTGTATAGTGTTTAGTCAAGCAATATTGGTATAATATGAGTTTTAATACTATTTCAGTGAGCTACAAGGTATCTGTACTGGAATATAGTGCATGCAGCATGTACACATATACACATGTGCATGTATGCAGAATGTAGGAGGCACATTCCATAGAAGTAGGTCAGGAATGTGAAGAGCAGAGCTAAAGGAACATGAGAGGACAGGACAGCTTCAAGAGAAGGCTTCACTGAAAGCCACTTCAGGATTCTGGAGTGGTGAGCCCCCGACACAGCACTGCTGTGCAGATGGAAACACCACTGCACAGGCAGCTGCTGGAAATACTGGCAGCAGTGTGCTAGCTGATAAGAGGAGGAACAAGAAGTTGAATAAGTAGAGACAAAATTTCCTATCTGAATGCATGCTTTTGCACAAGCAGCAGAAATGAGGTGAGTGGTTGTTTTTAGGAAGGTTCGTTCTGCAAGGGCTGCTGGAGGGATCAGTATAACAGATCTAAGCCCATGGAATGTACCCCTTAGTGAGAAGRAGAAAGTTTAGAGGCTGTTTCTGGCAGAGTCTGTTCCTGCTTACAGCAAAAGGAATGCTCTGGTGGGTGCCTGTGTCCCAGGAAGCCTCTGGCAGTTCCCAAGGGCCCCTGTCAGCCCTGGGGCAGCTCTGTGTCAGCTGTGTCTGTGTCAGCACCTGAGCTCTGCCCAGCTGTGCCCAGCTGTGTCTGTGTCATCTCAGTACCTGAGCCCTGCCCAGCTGTTCCCAGCTGTGTCTGTGTCATCTCAGTACCTGTTGCCTGCCCAGCTGTGCCCAGCTGTGTGTCAGCCAGCACATCTCAGTACCTGCTCCCTGCCCAGCTGTGTGTCAGCCAGCACATCTCAGTACCTGCTCCCTGCCCAGCTGTGCCCAGCTGTGTGTCAGCCAGCACATCTCAGTACCTGCTCCCTGCCCAGCTGTTCCTGTGCCTCAGGGGCACTCCTGAAGCTGCCTCTTGTTCAGCCCAGAGCTTAACTGATCTTGGCTGTTTAGGGGAGCTTGGTCTCCAGCTGAGCCTCTCAGTAACTCCTGGGGGATGGTGGTGTCTCCTTACAGTTTTCCAGGGTGAAGAGGCCACCAGGAGCAGCGAGCTTGAGATAGAAATGATAAGGCTGGGCACTCTGGGTCCCTGCTGGCTTGTGCTATTCCATCTACAGACCAGCAGGGACTCATTTGCACTTGCCAAATGTCACCTCATCTTTCCTTCTAGCTGAGCGGTGTTCCTCAGTCTGTGGATCTCTGTAGGATGGACTGCTTTTGTAAATTTTTGTATGATAAAAAGTGCACTGAGAAGCCAAACCTATTGTTAAATGAGCTTAGAGATGACTCCCCAGGTCTGCACAGATATTGAAAAGATTTTAGGGGTCTATAAAAYGAAAAACCACGGTCCTGGTTTCAATATATACCACTGCTAAAACTGTCATGGACCAAAGCTGATGATTTCACTCTGACTGTGGTGATTGTGGAGTGATTTCCCTGGAGTGATTCTCTTTAGCAGAGATGCTTTGAGAAGCATTGGACTGTGGCTGCCTGGGCCTGAAGCCTGCTTTCCCCTGCAGCCATCAGTAATGAAATGGAGTTGGTCCATGTGTGGGATGGTAAAATCTGCAGGGGAGTGTTCTGTTTTCCACATTTTCGAAAGTACCTTCCACCCGTCCAAAGAGTTTACGGAAATAGCCTGCTGCAAAATTTAAAAAAGCAGCAAATGTTTGTATTGTGTGGAAAAGTTAAACTTACTGGGAGCTAGACCACATAGTTTTCTCACCCTACTGCTTGGGTAGTGGTGTTTGTGCAGCACAGTGAGGGCTGGATGCCCTCCTGTCCCTCCCTGGGGTGGCTGTGGCCCTGCATGGGCAGCACAGGGCTGGGGCAGTGAGGAGCAGCAGAACTGAATTCTTCCTGACTAAATACAGAAACTCCAAGGAGGTCACCTAAAGAATCAAGTGAGAGCTGAGGTTGCTTTATACTCATTCAACACTGCTTTGATGCTTCCAGTTCTCTGGGCCTGTACATAAAACAAACACAATGGGTATCTAGCAGCTAATTCTAGCCACAGATAGAAAAACTAGCACACCTCAATTGCTAATTCCTTGAAGGTATGGGCTGCTTCTGATGTCAATATGAGCATGTGGCTTGCTCTGCAGAGACTGGCCACAGAATTTTCATTTTTAGTTACATTTAGCCTAAGCAGACAAAAATAAAATCTGCTGAGGGAAAGATGCATCAGATATTCACTGGAACTACACTGAAGGTGTTCCTGCATAAATAGCCTTAGCAAACAATAATCAACACAGCCAGCACGTTTCAGAGCATTGTTAAAGAGAGTCGAAACAGAGATAATCCCTTCTGAATTGTAATCTAATGCCATTCATAATGATAAGATTTTCTTTCTTTGAACTGCTAGTTTTGTTTTCCATGATGGAATGTCTTCAGAGAGTTTAAATGAACTGTTTGCAACGAAACTGGATGCTTCCTCCAGCATGCAATAATCATAACCAAATGAGATTTTAATTAATAATTGAATGAATCCTTAGTGAGTTTTTGAAATAGAAGAGTTGCTCTACATCTGCATGATGCCAGGAGATCTGTGAGGATACTGAGCTGTTTATGATTAGGAAGCTGAGAAGTTGCCTTTAATCCAGACCATCCAGTGATGGTGGACTGAGTTCTTCCCTTAAGCCTCCCCTTAGTGCAGAGGCCTGGAATTTCTCAGCTATCCTAAAGCAGAAATGTAAATTCAGCAGCTTTGGAGAGCAGAATACTGTTTTTTGTCAGTAGCTGATTTCTGTCCCATCCTTGATAAGACTAAATATAAAGCAGCAAAAAACCAAGCCCAAACCTATCAGAGGCTTTATCCTGTCCCATTCACCTTGGAGGAGCTTATCTCATGTTTTACTGTGTTAGAGATGTCCTCAGCAATCAGAATAGTCCTCAGGACCCCTGACTTTCAACAGGTTGCCTTGAAGCTGCTACAACAATGTCCAAACCACCTACCAGAGCAGAAATGTTAAGAATAAAGGCCCAAGAGAAATTCTTTATGAAAAAGAATGTACTGGAATGAAGCAAACCCAAAATCTAAATCTTTGTACACTCTTTTCCTTCAATATCGAGCAATTTCAATTTAAAKGCAGCCCAAATCTGGCTGTGAAATTGTCTTTTCTATTTAAAMACATGATCCAGTCTGTGAGTACCTGAGCTGAAAGGCACCAAGCCTCCAGGAGATGGAAATGAAAGGACACCAAGTGCTCAGAGAGGAACATTTTACTGTGTTCACTCTGTAGTGATGTGTGACTGCATCAAGTCCCACCTTGAAGCCAGCTCAGTGACTTGAGTCCCTTTTCTTGCTGGAAGCAGCCCCAAACCTCACTGCTCTTGTCCCAGGAAGCTTTCTGGGGGACCTTTGTTCTTTTTTGCTCTATAGCCTTACTGACCTGAAGGTACCCTGTGGAACTCCCAGATTTCCTGCTCTGCCACCTTCCAGTGCAAATTCACCTTGGCTGAACACGGATGGCCATGGTTATGTGAAGCTCTAGGTGAGGYCTCACTATGGTTTTGTGCTGTTATTAGTACAGCCCTGTGTGTTGTAAATCTCACTCCTGAGGTCCCTGTCAATTATCTTCCCCTTTCATGGCCTTAGGAAGGGCTCACAGTCATCCCTTGTTGACTGGTTTTGTTTCTTGCCTCTGTCTTCTGCCTGGWATGACTTTGATCTCTACACTATTCCAACTTCACAGTGTTTCTTTTTGCTGTAGCTTTTCATGCCATCCCATGCTTCTTCTATAAGCTTGTCTCTGTGAAGTATAAAATRTTTACTGGTGAAAGAAAAAGGAAAATATTTTACCTCTTAGTCCACATAGTCTCTGCATCCATTTAAAGAAACTTTGCTGATTTCAGCATTAAGCAGATACATAAACACAAACCATTTCAGGACAGAGGCCTGCACACCACCAAGTTAATGTTTTATTTGGCCACATTTCCAAATTATCAGGAAAATGGGACAAGAATCGCAAGCATACACCTGTCTTCCAGCTTTTCTTGTCCGTATGAGTCAGTGGTGGTATCAGACAGACTCGTTACCCAAAGCTCTCTGCTGCTGCAGGAGGGCACTTCTGAGCAGAAACGGGGAGCAGCTTCTGATGGTATCACCTCTCACCAAAATCACAGTTGTGGTAAGGGGAAGATTTTTTTCCCCCAGTACTGAAAATCTGAAATAAGGAAGGCTGATGGATTGCTTCCAGAAATGCTGCATTTTGAGGACRAAAAGCAAACAAAAGGAATAGAAGCACTGGAATATCAGTAGCAAATAGCCTTACAGTACATGCTGTCTCTGAGTGTGCATGTTTGATTATTGCAGCCAGGTTCCCTGTAGCTTTCTGGAGCATCTAGCTGAACCCTTRGACCTATCTGGAGAAGTCAGCTGTCCATGCACCTTTGCCAGCAGCAGCAGAACACCCAGGATGTTCAGAAGTAATTCTGATTCTGGGAATCTAGTGTAAGCTCTTTGGGAACTTACAACCAGCAAATGTAAAAARTTTTCATTGACCTCAATTTGCAACAGTGTTTGATCAAGAAATTGGGGCAAGATAAGTGATATAGAAGCAACAAGGCTTAAATGAGTTATCTATTGCAGAGGACTTACTGAAAGGACAAACAAGAGTCTGCTTATGAGCCAGTAACAGGACTTTGAACTCTGATAACATCTTTTAGAGTCAGTAAGAGTAGGCACCGAGGCCTTTTGTGAAAAAAGGGCAAGCTTACAAAAATATTCTTCACCTAAACATGTATCAAAATATGTCAGAAAACCTGTGTGGACACTGCAAGATCTCAGCACCACTGAATGCTCACTCCTGGATTGAAGGGCAGGATCCATTAACTGTGGGCAACTCCTGCAGCCCCTGGTCCTCTTTATCAGTAGATCCCTGCAAACTTGGGACATCTGGGACAGTTTCCCAGGTGTCTCCACTGTTCCAGCTCTGCAGTTGTTCAGTGGGACTCTGGAGGACTCACCCCTCAGCTTCAGTCACTGGCAGCCTCTCCCTTTAATTATTCATAAAATTCTAAACAAGGCTAACTTTTTTTTCTTGAATTTCCCAGCTGCATTCCATTTTAACACCACTCTTTTCCTTCACATATCTGTGGTACATACTTGCTTTTATCCTCCCAAAGCTTCTACACAAACAAGGAGGAAAAAAACCCATTAAAGRGAAGGTGTGCCTGATAATTCAATTACCTGCTCACCACCAGTGAGCCAGGAGGGCCCATTTATGCTGACTCCAGTAACTCCTGCTCTTAAATGATCTCTGCAGAAAACTTCCACAATCTCAAGGAGCAGGGAGTGTGGCAGGGCAGGATTTGGGAAGCTTGGGCCCTGTGTACCCATCTTGTAGCCAGTAACAGGGACAATGCCACAGATGGAGGCACGATCTGTGAAGGGCAAGCCAGCAGTCTGCTGGTTGTGCCCCTGCTAATCATCCTCAGATATGGATTTCTCCAGTTGTTGGGTGAGCTCAAATGTAGGTGTTAGCACAGGAAGAAGGAATTTTAAACAAGTTTAGCTGTCTGTCATTCCAGGAGAGAGAGGGGTTACTATAAGAGCTCCACACACTCAGTGTGTGTGTTCAGAAATACTCAGTGTTTGGTGTGAAATGGAATGTTTTAATACATTGCAACAAAACAGTTTATTTRGAGGGTGACTTTTAGCTTTGAAACAAGGCAACTTTCTGACAAGTATGATTTTGATTCCTATAAAAATCACTGCCAAACTCCCTTTCTATTTTCCCCACCCACCTAATCTAGGTACATGTGTCTGTAATCCCAAAACACRGAGAATTTTTGTCTTTTCAGGTGCACAAATGATGGACAATGTGGTGGGAGCAAAGCACGTATCTCTCACCCTTGTGCAAGAGGCACAAGGCTGGGCACAGTCCCATGCTCCCTGCCACAAACATCACATTGTTTGGGGTGGGAGAACAAAAGTGTCTTGATGTGATATGCTGTGATGTCATTTTGCTGGGCTGCTGGATCCCGTGGTTCAGGCACACATTTTGTACTCCAGGGGTGGTGAAAATCAGCAGAATAAACCAAGCCATGGATAGCAGCTCTGTTTCAAGGCATGCTGGGGACTGTGTCACAGAAATAAAGAAAAAGCATGTTATTTACTCTATTTCCATGGAAAGGGCTTCTGCCCTTTCTGGGAGACGGTGCCACTTTACGTAGTCTGYGTCTGAATCCCATGGTGAGGTTTAATAGCCCCTTCTTGTGCTTTGTCTGGAGTGCCTTGCTATTTTGGGGGCATCTGTTACATTTTCATAGGATGTGAGGAGTTTAATTTATTTTTAGTAGCTGTTGTTTTAATTAGATAATGTGATCGTACAAAAATCCACAAATTTACTTTCTTAACACTCTCCTTAGCACTTGGTAAGGTAAACCCCACAGCAACTGCTGCCTTCCTCCCAGGAAAACACTTCTCAAGGGTCTCTACCCTGCTCTTTGAAGGTTTATTTCTTGCATCAGGTTTTCACACAGACAAAGTCACTTCATACAACACACCAACCTCTCTGCTTAATTTGACTGGGAAAGTTAAAATAGGCAGGTTATATAATGATGTTTATCTTTACATCAGGAAGTCAACTAAGAAGCTGTTAAGCTGATATTATATAACACAGCCAGCCCTGAWTATAGAAAGTGTGGAGGAAGATGGTCTAGGTTTATGCATGTTATATTGGCAGTAATTGTTAACAATTGTAATTAATATTGTTTTGTATGCTTTTGTTTTTGATGTTTTCCAGCCTTCCAGAAGGTGTTGGAGCATTAGCAGCCAGACACTGAATTTTAATTGTTTATAAAAATTGTAATTGCACTCTTCTATACATTAGGAACATATATTTAAATAAAACATTCTAAATAAGGAAATAGAGATCTCATCTTTCTTATAATGCTCTAGTTCCTGAGGTTGCTGGAGTAGTAAAACTCACTCTTTTATAGRATTGTGAACTGTCCCAAACCCAATAGATAAATGTTATTACAAGAGCAAAAGAAAGAAGAATTTGCTGTATACACATGGTATACAATCCCTAATTGAACAAGAGCTCAAACAACATCAGCACCCMCAAACTGCACAATGATAGAGGGAAAAAAAAAGTCTTTTAGACAAAAAAAGTCCAGTTTTCTGTTACTCTCCCCGTAAACAGGAACACGTTCATCTACTAGCCATGCCCAGCTGGACTCTCTAATGCTGAGAATAAAGATATCCTTGTGTTCTGATGAAGATCAAATTAACCTAATACAGGTTTCAGTTATGAGGACAAACTGGATACACAGTTCACAAATGAAAATTTTGAAGATTGTATTACTGGGGAAACTGACTTCTCTCTATCAAAAAAAAAAAAGATTAAAATTAAATAAGCAGAGATGTGTAAGAGGATCCCATAAGAATTCCATTGAGTAGGCTTAATTAAATTTGCTGAACAGTGATTTTTTTTTAAATAAAACTTTGATTTTAACAACTGAAGATCAGATCCTTCTCCATGTAATAGGCAGCAACTTATTTTACCTTATTTTAACTTATGAGAGTGAAGCTGATAGACAAARGTGAGCTGGTATTTCAGCTGTTAGCAGTACCTACGACAGACACGTGGCTCATTGGGTTGTGTGACAGAGTAAGTGCAGASTGTATTGGAAAGAGTAGCTTCAGTCTTTAGTGGCCTCAGGAAGATTTTCCATATATAATAGCTTTTGCAGGGAAAAAAGGACACTTTACCATTCCRTGCTTTCATTCAAGTAGCATGCTTCTACAAGAAGTTGTTTGCATCTCTTATAACCCACAAAATTACAGATGATAAGGAAAAGGTGCTCTTCTGAAAAGGCAGCTCCTGGAAGGTAAGGCTGTGGCAAACTTATCAGACATCAGAGAATCCAGATGAGTGGAGGCATAATGAGCAAGCTAACTTCACTCAGCCTTCGTTCCTTGTTCAGCAGGGGAAATGGGGCTTCATTAGTTTCATTGCTTCCCCAGTTAGCTGTGAAGCATTGCGCTGAGTTTGCAGGGAAGTGAAAGCCTTTCTGCAGCTGTCAGAGATCCTTTCATGAGCATCAACTCCCAGTTCTGAATGAATAAGGGAAATCATCTACTTTGCATGGTGACTGCTAGTGTTATAGGGTGACTTTGGACACTAAATCTGACAAGAGAGCACCACTTTTATTGTTCTTCTGTTTTCTTTCATTAGTAAGCCCAACATAAAAAAAAGTCTTGAGTTTTACTCATTATTCTTCAACAGTCAGCATTTCTTTTTACTAAAATTAATACTATAATTATAGTATTCTAGAAATATTCCACCTTATACACCAGTGTCCTTCTTTAATTATGAACAGATGTACCTGTATTTATTTAATAATCTGCTCCACCTTGTGTTGTAATGGAATTTGTCTCAGCTTGCAACTGCTGTATTTTTTTGGCCATACTAATAACTTCTTGCCATGTGAAGATGTCTGCAGTCCTTTTTTCTTGGTGTTCTTGTGTTGATTGACATTGTGTGTGAGTCTAGGGAGTGTTTTTTGAAGTCTCCTGTTCTGAGTTCATTGTACCTCTGCAGTTACTGTGTGGGACATCATCTGCCACACATCCACTGCCATTGCCAGATTGAGAAGTCCACGCTGTCACCTGGCTCCAGTGGGATTTAGGGGCTCACCAGGCAGCTGGCATGAAGTCAAACCCCTCCATGTCCTGCTGCCCTGCCTGTGGCCAAAGTGTGACTGCCCCAAAACATAAGAAGCCTGACAGCATTCTTGTTCCCTGTGGTGYGGTGCCAGCTGGCCAGGTGATGCTTCTAAAGCAGAAAGAGCCATTTTCAAAGTGGCAGCTGGAGTGCTTTGAGGAGTAGGAGCTGGTGTAGGATCAGGTACAAATCTGTGGCAGGGCTCGCTACTGTGATCACTTGCCAGAGCAGGCAGCTGCCAACAAGTTCTGGCTTAGTTTCCCAAAGTGGGAAAACATCGTTCCTGTTTCACTACGCTTTATGAAACTGGGGTTCTGAGGCTCTGACACAAAGCTGCTTTTTCCCCATGTACAAATGGCATGGGCTAGGATCAGGTGGCTGTTACAGAAGGTTTTCCAGGGAAAAAGCTTGCGCTGTGCTGGCCTCCCTGCTGCCAAGAGCTGCCTGGTCCTGTACCACACATCCCCCTGAGCACTACGTGTGCTGCCTGTCCCTGCCAGAGACCATCCCAGGCAGAACACCSCAGACACGCTCCTGGCAGCAGCTGCAAAAGGGATTTTAAAGGGAAATCTGAGGGCAGCAAGAAAAGGCCATTGGTCWCATCCTCAGATGCATCTGAGGCCTGAAGCGGCAATGGGCTGCTGCCTTGTGTAATTGTCCTGGAGTTCCTCTGCCAAGGGTCATTTTGGAGCACAGCCAGGGCGTGTTAAGCACGGCATAATGCTGACTTCTACACTGACCACATCAGTCACAATTTAAGTACAAGCTTTTCTGTATGCTGCCTGTAGTGGTTTGATTTAAATGATATYGTTCAAGTTGTGGCACAAATGATGCTCTGCTTCACACTCAGTTTTCCCTTGCTCCAAGGGAACTACACAATTTCCTGAAAGCTGGAGCCTGAAAAAGATGATGTGGAACACAGGACAGTTTTGCAACACTGGCTCTAGCTGCAATATTGCTAGTAAAAAAGTCATTTGCCATTCATGGGATCTTTTCTATATGTGCTGGAATTGCAAGCCCACTTCTCATACTGAAGTTTAATTCTGTGCTTTCTGGTTCAACTGCTTTCAATCAGCAAATACACTCCTAGAACAGAAACAGAAGTGCCAGGAACCAACATCGTTCTCTGAGGTACAATAAAGCTCACCTAATTGCTTCCTGACTTGCTGATCCATCACCCTGACCCCTTCTTTGATGTTTTTTTTTTTTTTTTTTTTCCTAGAGCATTAGTTTTTTTTTTCAAAACTGCCTACAACACTCTGACCCTTTGACAATTCTGATATTTCTTCTCCTAGAGCATTAGTAACAAGTGAGAAATGCTGTCTCAGGGTGTTATATATGGGATTATTTCTCTATCCCCAGAACAGTGACCGTATGTAATGGGATTATCTCTTATTTAAAATAAAAAAGACTTGGAAACATCAAATACTGTGTAAAATAAAAAAAGGCTTGGAAACATCAAACACTGTGTATACTGTGTATGAAAAAGAAGTTTCTTTATGGTGGTTCCTTTAATAATAATAAAAAAAAAACACTTTTATTTTTTGTTTTGTAATAATACATTTTTGTCAGTCAGCAAAACCAACCAAAATGCTGCAGATGTTTCTTTTCTGCTRGCTAAATTTAGATCGTTCTTCCTCCTTCTGTATATATATTCCTCTGACATCAAGAGGGCTATTACCCCTTTACAGCACATTTATTGCTGCTGTAAACACTGAAAACTGATGAGGCCAGATGATGGAGGCTTCTGCCAATGTCCCTTCTTAGCCTGCTTTCATTTCAAAAYATCTGAACTGGTACCAGCTGGTGCCAAAATTCTGAGATATGAAAATACAACAAGAAAGGAGGAAAATGGGCAATGTGTGTCAGCASTAAATGTATGTTCTGCTTGCTTCAATGAGATGTGTGACACTTTCACAGTACACAGCTCTGGGAGCAGGAGAAACTCCTGGCACAAATCAAAGAACAAAACACAGGACTGTTGGGAAGAGAAAAGAGAGAGGCCTTTTCCAGATCTGGGTTAGATCTATCATGGTGTAAGTTTCCTTAAGATTAGGTCTTTGCCAAAGAGAAACCTGGTTCTGATTTTTAGACTCCAAATTTGCGAGAGTTGCCCAAAGACTCTTTTTAGGTTCTTTGGATAAGTTCTTGAACATTTTCAGTTGTGCTTAAATCTAAAAAGTGTAAATGGAAATGTGAGCTTGGATAAAAAAAAAAATAAAATAAAAAAAATCATATCAGCAGTATTTGCCTTGAACTTTCAAGTCTCTTTCTGCCCCTCATATGTATACACACAGGGTTTGAAGTGTATCAGATCAGAGGCTCTGTCCATCTGATTGAGAGATATCCATCTGATASCTCTTAGAGATTTCAGATGGATATCTCTCAATCAGATGGACAGAGAATCCGTCTGATTCTCTCTTAGAACAAGAGAGAGAATCAGATGGATCTCTACATCCACCAGCTTTAATATACATYTCCTTTTAATGGGTATATAGAATATGCTGCAAAGACCATTTAGCTGACACGTTTCTATCTATTTCTATGCTCTGTCCCCTCTTTGCCTTCTTACAAAGAAACAAGCTGTTTTGCCTTTGGAGGTAACTCCTTGCCACTTCCATGTCAGTTTTGAGAAAGTAACTACCATGATTCTGACCAGTCCCTGATGTCAGCCTATACAGCCCATTTCTGAAACTTTCCAGGAAGAAAGGCTTTTCATGCTTTCTCCCATGATGTCCTTATGCTGACCTTATGCTCTCTGTTAACTGAGGCAAAGCTATTTCTTTGTCCTTCTTCGAGTCCTTCCTCCTTATCCTAGTCTTCACCAGGATGACTGAGGGGAAAAACCCCAGCAACAGGTGGGTGCCAGTGCTCCGTGTGCTGCTTATGGAGGGGCCGGCAAGGTCTGCGAGCTATCTCTGTCCTCCTGCCTGTCCCYGGACCTGCGGTAACGCGGCCCCGGGCTCCCGCAGCCGGGCACGGCGCWGCCCGCGCTTCTCCAGGGCAGGATCGCTCCGTGCCCGGCACTCCCACAGCACCATTACGTCCTTTAGTGCGGGTTGCCCAGAAACTCCCGCGGTGAACAGGGACAAGCGGTACCGCAGGTACCCGGCACACCTGGAGCCGCCCCACCCTCTCGCAGCCCACGCCGGGCACCACCAGCGGCGCGCCGGGGACGGCGGCGGCGATCGGCTGCGGGGACGCTCGGGGCGGGTTCCGCTGGGGCCGGTTCCCGTTGCGTTCCCGGTGCCGGTGTCCGGCGCTGAGCCCCGCGGCGCGGGCGGGGCGGGGCGGGGCGGCCCCTTTAAGGCGGGGAGCGCTCACCTGCCTCCTCCCCCCC